>JAPEVW010000023.1:7260655-7350649 GCA_027921565.1 Artemia sinica | reverse complement strand
TCATTTGACGATAAGTCAAAGAGCTAATGCGTTTTGCGCTAGATTAATGAAACTGTTCTAAACACTTTGAAACAATTTAGAACAGAGCCCAATGAATTAAACTCAATTGGATCTCTTAAAACAAGGCTTATTAGATGAGTGTTTCCGAGAAGCTAAGAACACGAGAGTTAGTGACATTCATACCTCAACTACTATTAGGGAATATGCAGACAAAATTTGGTATGGTTAGTAATGCGTTTTTTTTTACAACTTAAGTAAGGCAGAAGTGACGAGAACGGGCAGTAAAGTAACCCTTACATACTTTTACACACGGGTCACCGACAAAACTCTACTCAGACTATTATAGTCATCGAAACGACCTGAAATCTGGAGCAAGCAGACAATCCTAGTAGGAAACAGAGGTAAGGATTTTACGAGGCCATGAAACAGTTTTGCTTAGATGTCAATAAATAACCCAGGGCCCACAGAGTGTACAATATGAGACGGGTACAAAAGACGGTGGGCTTTGGGGAAGCCAAGCCGTGAACCAAAAAGGCGCAAGGAAGGCCGAAATCTCCCCATCAAGGACCTACCCCTCCCTGTTGTACAGACGCAATCACCATGGTATTATATCCTTAATGACTTAGAATACCTAATATTATTGGCATCCATCTCTCTCTCCCGTGGGAAAATTGTAGAGCAATAGTGGCAGGTCAAGAATATAACAGAAATAGTCTATAGAGCCCATGCTGTTGGGGCAAAATCACCAGTCAATATGAGGAAAAGGTTTTATTTAATTGCTATTATTGTAGCAAAACACGAATCGCTATGTTGCAGATTGGCTGGCATCGAATACATAAAGAAGGTCCAGACTGTACAAGACAACAACACCAGTTCGAAAACAGGGGGTTCAAGAAATTTAGGACGACATGTAACGAGATATACTTGGAAAACAACGAATAATATTCCCTGATTTTAGGCCTGGAGAAAATCAAACGGTTAACTGAACACCCAGAGGTCAAATATGCAACGCTGTATAAAACTGAAGAAGGGGGGGGGATAACCCAAGGAAACTTTATTAGTCAAAAGTGTGGCGAATTTAAACGAAGAAACCAGCCTTTAAAGGGTCCGACAGAGCTGAATTCCTTACAAATACCTACTTTATATAATACTTTAGAGTGATGTTGATGCAGAGGCAAATAATCGATAATTTACAAATTATGTGTTGTTTTAAAATTGAGTGATTTCTCAAAATTTATAGTGTTTCTTGATACGGGGGTGTGTCGAAATCATTAATTCGGACGAGGAAGTTTTTAAAGTTGGTTTCCTCCTAGTGTAAAACATTCACGTAAGCAGTATGCCAGAATAACGCCTGACCTCGGTAACAGGTCAGCAGCTGACAATTTTGGGGAATGTCCATTAAAAATTTGCACAGGAAGATTCAGAGAATACAGTAATCGGTGATATAGGTAAGGGCGACTGCCATTTTCCTTCTATTCTAGACGTAGGTGCGATGAAGAAAATATTTGATTTTATGGAATACGCTCCTAGATAACATAACCATAAGCTTCGTCACGCTAAGACGAAACTAACAGAAAATATTTGCGTAACAACCGATAAGGAGAGTGACTAATTCGGGATTATAACTTAAAGAAGAACGGTAAAATCACAATAGAGGAGGAAAGGGAGAGGAGGGGAGGGAGTGGGAACAACCAGGTCAAGTACTAGCGATATTTAATACACAAAGAAGGCAAGGTTATAAACATGGATGCTATGTGTAGGGGGATACACCCCTCCGGAGATATCCCTCCGTCTGCTCTCTCTGCCACCAGCTGTGGTAAAGTGGTTTTCTCATGTTTAATATTGGGTTACCAGCCTGTATGTTTTATTGTCCCCATTTATTTTTCTCCTTTAATAGGTGAGGACATAACAATCATGACCTTAACCCATACTTAAACTTTGGTAGCGTGCCTTAGGCTATGACCTGAATAATGAGGCCGTACCATCTGGGAATATTCGAAGGACACTTAAATTTAGATTGTAGAGAGGTTGGCTATAACACAATTACTTTATATTCAATTTTGAATATATATAGTATACTATCTATATATATATATATATATATATATATTATATATATAATAAAGAAATGATTAGAATATATATATCTATATATATATATATATAATATAATAATATATGATAAGTCAAAGAAAGGATCTATAGTCGTATATAATATTATATATCGTAATCTATGATACTTTATAGTATATATCTCGTATGTATATATGATATAATATCATATATATAATATTATTCCGCTTGATAATATATAGATTCCGCTGGTATTGGTGGTCTGCAGGTAACGACAGGTATCAGAAATCTACAATACTATATAACACAATAAGATACTTTCAGAGCACTTTACAATAATCCGACAATTATTTCAAGGTATTTCTAATATCAATTGGACCAGAGGTCGATTGCAGCATAAAATATTAGTATCCTGAAACCCCGTCCCCATAAAAAATGATTTTTTATACCTTTATCTCACCACACCCATTATCGGGCCCATTTTGAACGCTTATCCGATCGCGAAAGAATACTCAAAGCCTCTTTGGTCACTTGGATCCTAACCTTAAGGGACTGTAAAAATAAAGCCAAATTTTGGCTAAAACATTTGGACAGATTTGTGGTCGGGGCCTAGGTCCTGGTAATGTTTTCCTTAGTAAACCTAAAACTCAATTATAATTTAAGAAGCATCTAAACGTGTCTCGATACCGAGGGCTTGATTTATCCATCTTTTGTTGCCTAAAGATTGGAGAAAGTAATTAATTCCAAGTAAAACAGATGATTCTGATGTAAGTAAGTAATGCTCTTCCACCAAGTTCTTGGCATGCATATTATTCGCAGATTTTCTCCGTTTTGGCTAATCCTATTCCCCTGGTCATGGAGAAAGATTCTTGGTGAAGCGTGTCCTCTGTTAAAATTGGTCCGCTACTATTTCCCTAAGCGCCAGTCCGTGTGCTTTTCGTTTTCTTTGCCTATATAGCTTTGTGAAGTTTTTGAATGCTTTGAATCATCTTAAGTCGAAAACAGTTCTTCTGTCCCTGTCTTCCTTGCAATATTAGCATGGTCTTCGAGTATATTCTTTTACCTATATTTCACTCGAAAAATATTTCTTTACTTTTTGGTTAAAAGATCAACTTGGTTTTTTCAGACCTGGTTTGGGGTGGCCCACATGCTCATCGTGTCCTTTCCTTCCTCTATTCTACTTTCTAATTCTTTCTACTATTGGTCTATCCCCATCGAAATCCTTCGCGACAAGTGTTGCGAATTCTTATCCTTATAATACCTGTCTTCGTCCTACTCCTCTGGTACTTTGTCAATCGCAACTTTTCCGCCTGTACTTTCTGTATCCTTCCTTTCGGATGGCCTCTGGTACCATTACCCATCGATCCCTTCCCTCAATAATCCCTCTAGCTCCTCTTCTCGTAACACAGATTGTGTGTTACTGATTCAGCGTAACGAAAAATTCAGTTTCAGTTAATCAAACAACTTGTACTGCAAACCGTGGGGAAAATATACACTAATAGCTTGGTCAGCTTATTCTTCGCGAACCTTTTCATAGATCATTCTGTGCTTTATTTTTCGGGTTGTTCATGTACTGTTCTTAAGCTAAAGGATTTTACAAAAGATTATAGTTACGTATTTTATAAAAATTTTGGCAAATTGTATTCTTTCTCTGCCGCCATGGATTAGAAATCGTTATCTATTTAAAAACTTCTATGTTACGGATGTAACTCAAAAAGTTTCGGTGACCTACACAAACCGGTTTTTTGCAGTATGCAATTTTTGTAATATTCGAGCCCTGGACCACGGTCTTTCTACAGTTCTTTTTCCACATTAGTTTAAATTTAATTGCTAGTGTTTTTGTTGAGTTCATTTTTTGTTTTTCTTTTTTGATTATTATGTTTATACTCCACTGGTACATACTTGTATGTCTTTTAGTTGGTGGGTAATAAATGATTGTTTGATTGATTGATTTGATACCAGGGAAGTGGTGATTTTCTCATTTCCCTAGCTAAGTATATACCTGCCAGGATGTGTTCTTTATCTTAGTAAAAGTGTTATTTCGAAAATTTTTATTGCGTCTTAATGTTTTACTAAAATCTAATTTTTGACTTAATTAGGAAGCGTCACCACAGATACTGAGTGCTCCCCACTGCTTCTGCTATATAACGGGTAACCATCAGGCCTTCTTGTCTTGTGTGTATTCAAAACTTTCTGAACATTCTAATAAATACTATCTGGCAGTAGGATAGCCGGAGTTTTGTTCTTGCACAGTTTAAACTTTGATATACCAGTTTCGTGAGCGGTCCTTAAGATTATGGCAGCCTCAGTAAATCTAAATGCGATTTCTTGGTTTCGTAAATATGTGGGTCCACCTGGATAGGAAGTGTGACGGGCCCATGTATTGTGTTGAATAACACTTGGTCGATCATTTTGAAAATATTGTACTTTTTTGGATAAAATACGAACATTCAGAGAAGGCTTATTAAAAGCCGATTAATCTTTTTCAGACTGTGTACTATAAATCTGTGTTTCGAAGAGCCCTGGTATTTGTCTTCACATAATTCATTGGCTATGCATACCGTTTTGTTAAACGTTACTTCTTTTGTTCTGGGTCTCTTTTATTGTTTTCATCATAGGCGGCATTAATCGGCAACTCATTTCCTCTTCCAGTCGAAAATGTTCCACCATATTCTCTTGGTAGTCAAACTTTCCCATGTCCTTGCACTCTTTAATGTCCATGCACTGCTTGAACTCCATGTCCAGCTTATCATTTTCAAAATTCCCTTCGGTATCAATCTTTTTCTGACACCTTTGCTTTAAAGTGTGTTTGGTAACCGTCTTTGTTGATTTTACTGCCTGTTGTTCATCTTCTTCTGTGGATTTGCATATTGCACTTACCATTTCGAGCTCATATTCTCTCAACACTCGGATCCCTCGTTATTTTCTTCTTTGAAGCTTGAGCATTTCATTGTTTTCTTTTTATATGTTGATGGATTTACCACGAGAGCACTCTTTTCTTTTTTTTTGACCCCTCATCCGAATAGAAATTCCGAGTCAAACTAAAAAGACACGTATTACATTGTCTTAAAAACTACATCCACAAGTCTTTTAAAGGGGATCCAAACATAAATGAATAAACCATTACTAGAGAGCAGTTGGATGTATAATCCCCCTAAAAAAGGGACCGAAACTGCTTCTCTTTCAACGGCTTAAAACTAGTACAACTAAGTAAATGAGATCAAAATGTCTCATTCCATATATCTCAGAACTTACGAATCTTGTCCTGAAGGCTATGGGGGAAGAGTTGTCATCCTGAAAGACTGAATCTCCAAAACTTTCAACTAAGTTGAAAAAAATGACTATCTCAAAATTTTGATTGTATGTATTAGGGAAAATGGCAGGCGTGAGAGGGAGGTTAGTTGCCTTTCAATCATTTTTCAACTATTAAAAAGGGCAAAATCCATTAGTAGATCGTGTCTTCTGGATACTAAAACGACCATAGAAACCACTGAAGCGTATCATGTTGAATGAACTTTATCTAGGTCATCCCCTAGGGCACTCTTGAGCTTGAACGAATTTACCTGGGTCACTCCCTATTGAGGTTGAACGAACTTTATCTAGGTCAATCTCTATTGAGGTTGAACGAACTTTATCAAGGACTTCCCCTAAGGCACTCTTGCATAATCTTGTTTTGAACGTTAGGGAGTGCTCTTGAGTCACTGAACTCTTATGTAACGGATTTTATTGCCGTTGAGTATGGATATAAATAGTCTTGTAAGATTTCAAATGTCATAAGTTCAATTGTGTTCAGTTAAAATAAAAGTCCAAAATAGGGATAAAATCCTTTTTAATAGACAGTGCATAATAAATTTCACCAATAATACCAGATATTTTGGTCACATATACAGTGACCGTCATCAGTAGTAAAATCCGTCATCAGTAGTAAAGACCGTGATGACGGTCACTGTATATGTGACCGAAATATCTGGTATTTTTTTGTGAAATTTATTATACACTGTCTATTAAAAAGGATTGTATCCCTATTTTGGACTTTTATTTTATCGTCATGGAAAGGCAGTGTGGTCTCCTAAATTATCTGTATTCAGTTAGGAAACAATTATGTCAACAAAACGACTATCGATGATTTAACCGTTGATGATAATGATGTAAGTTATCATTGAGTTTTTTATCGTATTTTCCTTTAGAGTAAACGAAACTTGTTCTATCAACATGTTTTAGAAAGTGGCGAGAGAGTGGTGCACCACTCTAAGTAAACCTAAATTACCCTAACTTTTGCATGTCTCTCTCACTATGAGTGTGTGTCTGAGTGGGTTTGCTGCCATCTATAACCACTTTAACTTAAATTCAACGCACCGACGCATAAAGTCAAAATTAAGAAAACTTAGATTTTTATAAACGCACATTTCAACGAGAATGTCTTACATGGAAATTGTTAGGAAGAGGTTAATCGTTGTTTTTCCCTCCAGGGGTGATTATATTGAATCAATAATTCTAGAAAGTCGTCGGAGGGCATTTTATTGCATCAAAGTCCTAGAATTTTAAATGATAATCACACTATCACTTTTAATGTATCAGATAACTTTACTGTAGAGATTTAAGCTCCTATCTGACAAAATTTGGAATTTTGTATAATTCTAGAAAGTCGAGAGAGGGGACATTTTGGGCATCAAAAGTCATAGAATCCTAACTAAAATAACACTATCAGTTTTAATGTATCAGAGAACCTTACTGTAAAGATTTTAAGCTCCTATCTGCAAAAATTTGGAATTTGGTAGAATTCTAGAAAGTCGAGAGAGCTTTTTGGCGATCAAAAGTCATAGAAGCTTAATGAAAATCAAACCATCAGTTTTCAGTGCATCAGAGAACCTTAGTGCAGAGGTTTTCACGCTCCCATATGTAAAAATGTTGAATTTGGTATTTTTTTTGGCAAGGAGAAAAGACCCCGGATGTGTTTTTATTTCATTTTTTTCCCAATCTGTAGTTATCGAAAGTTACGAGTCTTGGGAAACTTTTCCTATTTGATTTTTGAAATATGGTTTGGTTTTAATTGTTTTTTTGATTGACTAATAGTCCTTGGCACTGTTCAAGTAATTAGTAGTAAAACTTATATAATTTTCATCCTCATAGGCATTGTGAAATTTGGGTCGCATAGCATATTGTATTTTAAAGTTGTTAACCTAGAACTATATTTTTTAATGAATGACTTGATAATACTAGTAACCTTAATTTCTAAAATTAAATGTATATAGCGTTAGAAAAGTAGGATGTTTGGTCAGTTGAATTTCATATTAGTATGAATAGAAGAATATATCTTGCTAAACTTGGTAAGTGTCCCTTTCAATTCAAAGTACATTTTTAGAGAAAAATTATAAGTTTTTAATGGCCTTTTCAAGTGACGAAAAGATTATTTCATGGGAAAATATCAGTTCTTTAGTGATTTATTTTTAAAATATTTTTAGACTGTTTGTTACTAAGCGGTCATAGCGGGCTGTAAGTTACGCCATTTGCTCATATTGTTCATTTGTACTACTTTTTTGGGATCTCGTTTGATTAAATCTGTTTCTGCAGACGTAGGTTAATGAGGACTTCTAACACTTTAAGTTTTATTTCGGTATGAATTATATTTAGATTTTAGAAACCTGAAAAAAATTAGAAGAACCTAAGACGCGTAATTCAAATACCTCACGGAAAGTCATATTTTTGTTAAAGAATGCTGCAATTAATGCCTTTTGGAATTCTTTTGCTTTTTTGGATTATTATCATTGAAAAAAGCCCTTTTTAGTATTTTCAGCGGAAAAAACATTTGAAAATCATACCATCAGAATAATGAAAATCACACCATCAGCTTCATTGTATTAGAAAACCTTACTGAAGAGTTTTCAAGCTCTTATCTGCAAAAATGTGGAATTTGGTATTTTATGGAAATTGTTAGGAAGGGCTTCATCGCTTTTTCTCCTCCAGGGGTTCATTATATTGAACCAATAGTTCTAGAATGTCGAGAGAGGACATTGTTTGGGTCAAAAGTCATAGAATCTTAATGAATTTTTTTTCAATGATATATTCCAGTTCTGAGAATTAGCAAAGAAGATGAAAAAGCTACCCTTCAGTTCTGAGTTTCCTCTGGGGTTTGACATCGTACCCTAAAAATAATGGAAACAAAGACGAAGTAATGCATTAAAATATTTTTATTGAAATAATTACATGATGAATATCGTCGTAAGTATCATGTCACGAGAAACATTTTGAACAATTATTTGTACGAGGTGTTTATAGATTTGATGATCTTTAAAAGACCGTTGGTTAGCCATGGATGCGATGAGGGTTATACTAATTCACCATTCATCACCCACTTGGTGTGATCCGAATCTATGCCACAGGTTTTGTTGTTCTTCTTCCTGGGATATATGCATGTATTCCGAGAAGCAATATTTATTGGAACCCATCTGCTAAAAAATTTAACTTTATCCTCAGGATTGTGTATTTTATTCGGAAATGTCTCACTATTAAAATCTTCCAAATTGAATAATGGAATATCCGATTTGCATTTGACAATTAAAAGTTTATCAGTGAGTATATTGCCTTTCACGTATAGTGCTGTCACACCAAAAAACTACATATTTCTCCAACTCACTGGTGTACCGTGGATAGATCCTTCCCCCCTTCATAGAATGGGGGAATCACTCTATCATATAAACCTAGTTTTGTTTATAACGCGTAATGTTTGTACTCCATATGTCTCTATTGTAAGCATACATATTGTAGTTGATGTACCAGTAATAACAAGAGACTTCACCATGATCAGTAGTCAGCAATAAAAATGCACATTCAAAATTACACCACAAGCTGACTTCTTTAAACCGATGAATTCGCAATTGAGAACACCGTACATCTTTGAAGTTTTTGTATTTATTGATTAAAACTGATAATCAAATTCAATTTACTGACTGAGATACTAACTCTGTATCAGGTTTTTTATATCCACGCGCCAGAAAAACTGTTTTTCCGAGAGAAATAAAGAATGAGGTTGAAACCTAAAATGGATAAAAATTTAACTGGATTATAGCGGTTTATTCATTCACTAACAGTTTGTGTATTTTCAATATTTACGATAAATTATGATGTAATTAGAAGCTCAGAAAGCCCAAAATACAGTTTTGGTAATAATAGAAAAGCGAAACTAAGCCTGGTGACCTTCTTTAGAGTCCTATTATGCTTGCGGCCATACAAAGGATCTATTAAAGAGCAAATTCCTGCCCCCATAGTAACATAAAGTTTAAAAACCTACCCCCACCAACTTTAAAAACAGCTCTATAAAGAGGTCTATCTCAACTCTATCCTTTTTTAAGTAACAAAAAGGTGCTATGCAAAGAAACGATACAAGGCGGAAAAAAAAGAATTATATGATTCCTGGTTTTCTCTACAGATGTTGTGTTGATCATAAAAAACTATTTCGATGAAAAAATTCAGAAAACTAGCTTCTAAGTGAACATTTCATTATAATCTCCTATTTTTTGCATAGAAAGGGTAGTAGATGAAAAAATATAATTTTATGATTCGTTGTTTTCTCTATAGATGTTCTTGATCAGAAACGACCTGTTTCCATGAAAAAAAATTCAGAAAAATAGCTTCTAAGTGAACATTTCATGGTAATCTCCAATTTTTGCAAGAAAACGGTAGAAGACGAGAAAAAAAACAAGAATTTTATGATTTGTGGTTTTCTCTATAGATGTTGTTTGATCAGAAACGACCTATTTCCATAAAAAATTCAGAAACTAGCTTCTAAGTGAATATTTCATTGTATTCTCCAATTTTTCACACAGAAACTGTAGAAGACGGGGAAAAATAGAATTTTATGATTCATGGTTTTCTGTATAGATGTTGTTGATCAGAAACAAGCTAGTTCCATGACAAATTCAGAAAAATAGCTTCTAAGTGAGAATTTTCATTATAATCTCCAATTTTTTTACCATGAAACTGTAGAAGACGGGAAAAAACTAATTCATAATAACATCTTCAAATAATCTCCAGCATTCTGTTTCCAAGGCCAGAGATTCGTAATTGCTCTGTTGAACAACTTTGTATCAAGTGTACTTATGGTGTCTCTCACCAAACTGCTACGCGCCTGAGAAAATTTGCCCTATTTTCGACGAAAGGGGTAAGCAATCCCCTAAAGGTCATAGAACTTTAATGAAAATCAAAACCATCAGATTTGCTAGTTTTATATAGTCATAGTTTCATAGGTGTACATAATCAGTTGATTCATTTACACCACTTTTATTGATATACATCAGATAGATCGTGAAGTCATAATTTTGTGTTCGTTTTAGGTTATAGAAATTTCGCATATCTTGTTCCATTTAATTTTTTCTCGTTCAGCTCGCGAACCGACGACCGAAGATTGCCAGTGTATTACTCACGATGGGTTTGTAGAAATCTGGCGGACTATGCCACTACTATAAAATACCAAGACGGCCACTGGGTCCTACCGAGAGAGACAGGCATGGGAGAAAGAGAAGAATGAGAAAGAGAAAGAAAATCCAACACCTTAGCTTCTCACTAATTTAGCATTCGTGGTCTTTTTTTCCTTGTGAAATTGTAAGTGCATAATAAACTTGAATAAATTGGTTTAGTCTTGTAAAAGAAGCATTATTCTATTATCCTCCCTTTCAACTTAAGTTAGATCAAAGAATGGTGTAAAAATGCATTGGTTTTACTCGGATCAGAACATTGAAAAAGAAGAGGCAAATCTGGAATTAAGCTCGATACACAGTTCTTCACAAAACTATCCCATTTTTTAACTCCAATGGAAAGCTCAATGAAACATGCTTCTTCATCCTCCGTTAATGGTGAAGCACTCCAAACATCAGAGACTGGTTGGGGTGTTTTCAACTTCACTATCCAAAATTATCTTGGGTCGCTTGAAGGATATGGGGGAGACACCTGTAGCTAAATCTTCGAAATGTCCTGGCTCTGAGATGACGGTGCAATGGTGATTACACTCCTCCTGGACATGTTCATTGATCTACTTAGGTCCACATCATGCATGGTAGATCTGCCATCGACCTTTGGTCGTTTCTGATCAGGATGACATTGAGAATCAATTTCCTTGAATAAAAATTAATTTTCAGTTTTTCATCAAGTAAGTCAAACAGATAGGGTTAGATAATCACTTTCTCATCAAGCCGAATAAAAGAAAAAAAATGTATGCTTTTTCAACTAGGAAAAAAAACAATTAAAACTTATGGGTATAAATTATTTCCTTCATAATTTCAAACCTGCTTAAACTTGTAAAATTTAAACATGACCTCCTTAAAAAAAAAAGTCTAAGCTATCAGTTAATAACACGAATACGATGTAACATGAAAAAAAAATAAACACAATTTGCGCGATAATAATCTCCCACGAAACATGATAAAACAAAAAAATGTATCCTTTTTTCAATTATAAAAGACAAGATTTAAAAACTTATGGGGTTTAATTCCATTTTTTCAAGCTCATATAAAAATAAATAATTTTGCTAGTCCAAGGAGGACCCTAACCTATCTATATTTTAAATACGATATCCATAAAAACTAACACAATTTTGCGTATTAGCTCCGTCAGATTTTTATTCAGAATATTAATAATCCTTACCCTCCCACCATCCTCAATACCAAAGCCCCCACCACACATTAAAGATATTCTACATTTTTAAAGACACTGCATTTTTGCTCATAAATAAATTTTTAATCTCAAATATACGATATTTTTGCAAACCACTTAAGATGCATTTTACCCAAAATGCCTTATACCTGAACGGATGTCTCAAAGCGTGTGAATTTTGCAATACATTGGTACACGAGATGGCTTTCTGTCAGCAATCCAGATGACAGATAGTTTAAAGCTAGCTATAAGGAAAAAAGTCTCGTTTTTTTATAAAACAAGAATAAAAATATAACACATACGAAAATTCTCTTGAAGCTATCCATTTGAATACGAATAATTAATCAATAAAGGTGATCTATTCCGCTTGTACTTTTAACTAATCTAGAAAGAGTTGTTCATCTACATTTTATACAAAAAAACATGATTATCTTATCCTTCGGCTGAAACCAGTATTTTTACAGAAAGTCCATTAAACTTTAGAACACGTTATATCAAGGTCTTTAGCTATGGGTATTGACCCATAGAAAAAACCTGTCTGGTAAGTCTTGTTCGCATTATAGATCCATAATATAACGTGTTTGGTCGCTTTATAGGTCCATTATATAGAGTTTATGGTCGATTTATGCAATCCCCCGTTCGCTTTATGCAATTCCCCGTCGCGGTAATTGGTAGCACACTACTAAAGTAATCAGATGATTTGAAAAGCAATCCGAAATTAGTTTTTTTCAAATAAAAATAATTAAATTTAATAAAAAGATAATAATATAAAAAGATAATTTTTCAGACGGAATCGTCCACAAAAACATTTCCTTCGAGATTTTCAGCAATGATTGAATTGTCTGGGAGTAATTTGTGAACTTAAATCTTGGGATCACATATAAAAATAAACCTTTATAATCCAAAAATTACCTGTAATCCAAATACACATACATGTTGCAGTGGGCGCTGCAAGAAAAGGGATTAAACAACAACTAATCCTGATATTTTTCAAGTTGATGTAAATTGTAAATCTATTTATGTACAAATAAATCCAAACTTTCCTGATAGGGAAATGGAAAAATTCAGGACGAAAATAAAGCGGAAAATTTACTGAAAAAAAAAAGAAAATAAATTTACAAACGATCTGAGAATTGTCGGGAAATGTCCAGATTCTTTCTTTGCCCAAGTTTTTAATCAAATATATTTTTAAAATTATGTATTAATCGTCACATGTAAATACTTTGCTAAATATATAAAAAGAAAATGAGGTACAGGAAACTGTAAGATTGTAGCCATCTAGTAAGGTATCTAGTAGGCAAAACCAGCAAAAAAATTTTAATGCCAGTCTTTTTTTTTCTTTTTGATACAAAAACTTGGGCAAAAAGTCCTTTAAAATGAAATTAAACAACTCCATGCTAAGACAGTGTGACCAGGCGCTAATAACTCACCAAATGGACAATATTATTTTTAAAAAGAGTGAAAAACATGAAAAAGGCACAGAGGAGTGTTCCCCCTTTCCCCTGGGTCTTCTAGTGTGCAATATTCAATATAGAAAAAGAGAGAAAAGCAAACCACCAGACAAAACCAATAAACAGTGATCTTAAAATGCAAAGAAATGGAGGAATAAAAAGAAAATAAGGGAAGAATAAAGGTTTAGCTATTGGTTTTGATGTGGTTTGAATTTGGAGGATTATGAATAGTGAAAAAAGGGGCACAGTAAAAATCTGTGTACCATGTCCTTACAAATTTAAGAAATGGCTTTGGATATTTATCGGAAAGCGTCTTGGGTATGCAAGAATAATGCATGTGTTTATCACATTCAACATTGCTGCACGATACCCAAAAACTGCGTTTTGGACCTTGACCGTATATTTCTTTACAATAAATACAAAGCCACTGGTCATCATCACCGTTAGCCTTTTCCCGCTTGTTTTTTCGGAGTTTTCTTGCAACCACCTCATACAAGGAGATTGCGTTAAACAGGAGTCAGGTGGACAACTTCTTTTTCCGGAAGGCCTTCCATTGTCACTGGCCTCTACACTTGTACCTGATAAAACTTTTCCATTGGACCAGTGATAGAAAGAGAAGGGGAGCTGGGCGTAGCTGCAGAGCTATATTGTGGCCGCATCACGGTCATAAACATAGGCATAGACTTAGGTTTATTAAGATCGAGCAGCGTAGCCATAGCTAATTTATGTCGTCTTTACAACAATATGGGAAAAAAAAAATACAAAAAACACCATAATAACACTATAAGAACACTAACACATGAATACAAATACCACTAAGTCTTGTTGTATGCTTCTACGAAAAAGGGGACAAACGTGTTTTTTGTAGCGGTTGGTCCTGCAGACCGGAGGTTGTAGCTTCGACTGGGATCTGGTTCTTTAGTTAACAGGAGCATCGGGTGGGAGGATCGGTCTGTGATGGGGCGAAGATAGCAGTGACTTGCCGAGGGACATGATCGGTGATAATCGTCTGTCGCTGAGAGATTCAAGGTTCAGTTCTTGCAAGAGTTTGTTTGTAGTCGTCACTTCTGTTACCAACGATTATGTTAACAGCTCGTTTCTGCAAAGATTCAAGGTCGTCGCAAAGGTAGTGGGTGCTCTGGACAAAAGGTCCCCAGACAGCGACGGCGTATTCAAGTAGAGGTTTTCACATACGTAATATAGGCATTTTTTAGTCTTTGAGTGTCGCAGCCAAACCTGCGCATCAGGACTAGGGTCTGAAGTGATGCATTGCCAGCCTTAAAACCTCCTCTACGTGTTCGGTGAATGTGCACTCCATCGATAATCTGACTCCGAGGATTTTTGCAGATGGAACAACAGGGAAAGGGACTTGCGGGAATTCCAGATCACGTTTTAAGGGGCAAAACCTAAGGATCATTGATTTATCTGCATTCAGTGTCAGCTTGTAACGTTCACAGTCCTCAGAGAAGGATGCCAGAAGGGTCTCGCTGAACTGACGTTCGATTACACCTTCTCTCACGAGGTATTTGAGGACAAATGATAAATCGTCGACGAATTTGAGTCGCTCTTCGAAATTCTGAAGGAAGAAGTTGATGAGGGAGATAAATATGAAACCAGCAAGTCTTGTACCCTGAGGGGCTCCACAGGTAAGTTTAGACCAGTATGAGATCAAGTCACCTTCATGCAATGGAAATACACACTGCATTCTGTCCTGAAGGAAGCTCATCACTAATGCAAGAGACCGCTTCTGTGCGCCCATTGTTTGCATATTTTTCGCTGCCGTAAGATGACAAATCAGGTCAAATGCCTTCCTGAAATCGGCGAGAGCTAGGTCGATGAAGGTACTGCCCTTGTCAAGCGACTTGAAGATAATGTCAACTAGGCGCACGAGGTATATCGAGGTATTGCAACTTTTGAGGCCGCCATACTGGTAACGGTCTATGTTTTCCCGTGTTTGCTTGAGCAATTCACGCAGGATGAATGACTCGGTGACTTTTGCAAGGGTAGATGTGATTGATATCGGTCGTAGCTCGTTGCAAGACTTGAGTGTTTTTAGTCTTCGGTATAACACGCACAATGAGCGTTTCCGACACGACGGGAAAGTTGACTGGGCGAAACATTCTCTGATGATGTGTCCAAGTGGCTTGGCCAGGAAAAGAGAGAACTCTCGAATTAACCTTATAGGCAGCTCTTCAGGAAAAGAGCAACTGGATGGACTCAACTTGTTCAGCTCTTTGAAAACTTGATACTCAACTATTTCGATTTCACCTTCGTCAGGGCATAGTGAAAGTAGATTCTCTATTTCAGTGTTAGTTGGGGCAGGAAAGGATGTACAAATGTCAGTAAAGTAATTGTTGACGTCATTTGTATTCACGAGTGACCCATCATCGTTCAGAATACGGAGACTGGATGAAACTGTTTTTCCATCAATCTGCCTTACTAGACGGTGCCATTTACGGGGATCCTTTTTTATTTCAGGGTCCGAAAGGGATTCCCCGAAGGACTTTCTTGCCTCGTGACAAAGGCTAACGATTTTGTTTTCTTAATAATCGTAACGACGTTGCGTCACCACTTGACTGCCTTACAGTGTTTTTTTTCGCGAATCAGCTGTTTTATTTTTGGAGTGATCCAAGGCTTATAAGATTCGCTCACGAGAAATTGCTTTTCCGGGAAACTTCTAAATATTTGTCGTAGAACAGGGACTGAAATAGAATGACTGCCACTTGACTGCCTTACAGTGGTTTTTTTTTTTCGCGAATCAGCTGTTTTATTTTTGGAGTGATCCAGGGCTTATGAGATTCGCTCACGACAAATTGCTTTTCCGGGAAAACTTCTCAATATTTGTCGCAGAGTAGGGACTGAAATATTTCTGCTTTCCTGTTGACATCGCTTTCGTTGTATACTTCGCTGAAGCAGTGAGTACCGACCCACATTCCGTACGTATTGACAGCAGACTTCGTGATAGGTCTCCGGAGTACTTTCATTTTCTTAAGCCTCCTGATTTCACTTTTTGCCTTCATCAGCAGAGTGTGATGGTCCGATTTGCCCAATGGCCCGTTCGAAGACACATCTTTGTAATATGGAGCAAGGTTTTTGTAAGAATAAGGTCAAGGGTGCTCCCGGTCACATAGGTGGGTATCTTCACCACTTGTGACAAACCCAGCGTATTAGCAAGCCATTGTTTCTTTGTTTGGTTGAAGTCGCCAGCTATTATGAAGCCAGGGCGGCTATACCGCTGACGTAATGTGTCTATCGTAGACTGAAGGTAGGATACCAACAGCCGTCTGTTCTTGGCGCTTTCAGGATAGTAGATACTTGCGATAATGATGCAAGAGACATCTCGTAAATTTTTGGGCGTGCATAACGCCCAGATCGCTTCATGGTTAGGGTCATTGAAGTTATCTAAATATTTGCAGGAGATATCATCGCGTGCATACAGGGCAACACCTCCGCCAATCCTGTCTGTTCTAGTGTTCAAGAAAACCTTGTAACCAGCCATCCTTCCTCTTGTTTCGTCGAGCTGCCATGTTTCGGTAATTGCAGCGATGTGGATGTTATTCTGACGTAGAATGATATTTAACTCATCTACTTTATTCTTTAGTGAGCGGACGTTGCTCAAAAGGAAATTTGGAAGTTGGTGTTTACAAGAGAGAACCCACGGCGATAATACTGGAGGACAATCAGACCCAAAACCGTTGGTAGGAGCGTTGTTGTCAGGAATCAGCCGGGGCGGTAGGCTCACGCGCGGGATTGAGACTAAACAACTCTCACGCTTAGGCTTTTGGCTGGCCAATCGTCTGTAGGTGACTAACACGTCCATCTTAAATCTCTTTCTGCCACCTCTGCGTCCTCTTGTCGTTCGTTTGCGAACGAAGGGAACATCATATATATTTTTATAAATCCTCAGTGTGACAAGTGTGGCTATGATAGATGGCGGTCCTCGGAATGGAAGTTACTTTCCTCCTTGCTGTGCTTACTTAAGCTGGCACACACACTGCCTGACTGCCGCCATTCTCTGTGGTGTTGGGTTCAATGTTTGGTAAAGCAGTGACCATAGAACTGGTGTTTTGAAGAGAATTATATGCATCTCGCCACACATGAAAAAGTAGCGTATGCTCTCTATCCCCCTCCCTTCTTATAGAATTTCTTTGTCTCATAAACTCATTGAGGTCATCGGGGTCAATATGATCAGCTACATAAGTTAAAAAGTTATTTTTTATCGATGAAGGAGGATTTTTTCTACTGGGAGAGGACTGTTTTTTGCTAGAGAAGGTATGGGAGGTGAAAAGGATGCTGTGGTTGTAGCAGGGTTGGGAGTAGATAATTCGAGAGGTTCAGTATTACTTAGATATGACCCCGAGGAAAGTGATTGGGAAAGATTCAACCCTGAATTTGATGGGACAGGAATAGGATCTGGGGTCTAAATTAAGGGCGTGAAGTCGAGGATGAATTTTGATCTTCTGGAGAAATAGAGGAATCCCTTTCAACGCATTTTGTAAAATTAGTATTGTCTGCAACAAATGGAAAGAGCCCATTTTGCACGAAAACGCATTTTCGCAGGTACTTTCTTTTATTACTTTCGAATTATTCTCGGTAGATGAACCGCGAAATTAGTTTTTTTCTTATTTCTCTTGGACGGTCACCGACTCTTTCCAATAGTGAAATCCTATTCTCGTCACAAATACCAGCCTTATATTCACTAATATGGTGTTTCCATGCCCCTTTAAAGGGGCCAAAAATACCAGCGTCAGCTGGTTGCAATATATGGGTCGCATTTGGAAAGAAGTACAGCAGTTCAATTTTATTCTCTAAACAAAATCTGGACAATTCATAATTTATATGGGACCTGTGTCCATCAAAACGTTAAGATGACTTTGTCGTTGTTTAAGCCCTTTTCTTGTAACCATGGCACAAATATATCTCTGATATACCGTAGTAAGGATGAAGCCTGCATCCAATCCGAGTCGGTGAAGTCTACTGCCAACTGTTGCGGAACAGAGTTTGCTAAAGCAGAGTTTTTTGTTTTGCCTTAAAATAGAATGAGGGGTCGTGGATACTCCCCTTTTGCATTAACACAATGGAGGAATGTGACCCCCCTTTTTTCGATATTTGCCTTAAGGTAGACAACTTGGATACCTTTTTTAGCAAGTAATCTGTTTTTTTTGGCTGCATTGGGATTAAAATATAACATGTTTTCGTCTAAGTTAAACCACCGACTCGGGTTATCAACCACTTCTCGGGGAAGTACCCCTTCGAATTCCAATTTGGCATTTGCATGCCAATTCATTAGATTGGTCCTCACTCACGGCGGTAGCATCAGCATGGATTATTCTGACGGCTCTTTCGGAAATAGTCTGGCTGTGCCTTTTTTGAACCGCCAAGCCCATGTTCCGCTTGGGAAACCGCCATTCGAAAATCTGACTGATGCATCAGTACCACCCGTACTAGCAAGCCGAGCGGCAGTCTTCCGTAAGTTCAATGTAGTTATTGGGAACCCCCTTACCTGGCTCAAATGAATGAAATTTATTAGAGCTGCTTCGATTTCTGCTCCCAGCGCTGGATGAGGCCCTGTGTTCAGAGCCTCCCGGTGTGCCAGGCTATAAACATCGTATAACGTTGACCTGGTGATCCCCATATTTGATTTATGTCGCTTTAATAGTTTGGCCCTTGGCGTATCTCCGCCATGGCTTGCTCCTTTTGTGAAGGATGCATACTGAAAAAAAGAAAAAAGAATAAGTTTCTGCTATAAAGACCAAATTGAAACGAAAAAAAGACTGTGTCTTTAAGCTAATTAGATAAATTACGTGCTGTAATGACGTTTTTAACGCTAAGAAATTCAAAGTTCGGAAAGAAGTGTGTCCGTAACATACTCAACGGAGCCAACGATTCTTGTTTAGGAAGGGGAAGGGTACTAAGGTCTTTTTTTTAGTTCGGGCGGGGTTTTGAGAAATTTCCGACCCATTAATTACTTGGCGAAGTGTTTTCTGGACACCCTTCTCCAGCTCTACAAATAATTTTGTTCTACATTTTTTACCCTTCAGTTTATATTACGGGATTTTTAAAAAGCCTACAATGGGAACCAGAAAACTGCTTATTATATTTGAGTGATTTTTTTTTCATATCACGGATCGCGTAAATCTATGTTTGAGAAATTTTTTTTTTTTCTGTTTACTAACTGTTAGTTTAATAAACAATTGTGTTGACCGGAAACAATTTAGCTACCGTGGCTAATTGTTACCCGTGAGTAGAGGGCGTGTATCCAATACGAACTAAACAAGATTACAGCCAATCAGAGGGCTACAATACGAACTGTACAAACCACACCCTCTTTCTAGACCACTCAGGGAGCTAGAAGTACTGAGCTATGTGACATTAGAGCAGACTCCCTGGAGTTTCAGCATTGAATTTAAGTAATTTGAGTTTATGACACAATTTGTCCATGAGACTACAAGAACAAGTGCCTCTTTCTAGACCAATCAGGGAGCTAGAAATACTGGGATAATTGACATCAGAGCAGACTCTATGGGAAATAAATTAGCTTTAATTTTACGCAACTTCTTTGTCGTAATCAAAGTACCGTATTATCTGTTGGTCACAATTTCTCTATCGGACATGTTTATATTGTTTGCGCTTCGAGGCTATGTATCAATTCATTTGAGTTATTGACGAATAAGCATCTAATACTATGGAAAATGTGGATAAAATTATTATCCAATTATTTACAGTGAGTCTATTTTCTTTACATTCTATAATTTGTATGAAATAGTTTTAAGAGCTAGAAAAACAATCTTGTATGTTTGAACATTCCTTGCAATGTCATCTTTTTTCTAAGGATTCAACCTTTTTTTCTCATGCGTTCAAACAAATGGTATGTAAATATTTTTATTTATGTAAAATTGTTTAAACTATTAGAAAATACAGAGTGGTTTTCGTGGACACTCCTACAAAGTGGTTTCTGGGGTGCATTTCGTGCAAAGTCATCTCTATTTTTTTGTTATATTGTGTGAAAAACGGCTTGTACATTCTGTATATATTTAAATTCTTGTGTTCGTAGAGTATTTAACATTTTTGAATGTTATATGATAGGGATTGTGCTCAGTTTGTAAATATTCTGATTTATGGAACATTGTTTTTAACATTTAGAAATACAGACTGGTTTTCGTGAGGACTCATACAAAGTGGTTTTTTGGAGAGCATTTCATGCAATTTGTTCGTAGAGTGTATAACATTGTTTAATGTTATATTATAGGGATTAAAGTCTACCAAGCTATGTAAATTTGACAATTTATCTCTCATAATTCTGAAGAATTTCTTTTTAAGGATGATTTTGAAGAATGTGTCACCCCCCCCCCCGAAAAGAAGAAGAACAGGATTGAGGATGAGAATCACTTGCATCCTACAGTTAATAAACACAGCGTGCCATCTACGTCCTATGTGCAAGACAAGAATACAAGGACCAATATACAAGAAGTTGAACCTGCAAAGGACATGTTGGCATTGCAAGGAACAAATAAAGTGAGTTTAAATTTATGTTATTTCTCATAAAAAAAGACTATCAGTCACTAGCATGCACTCATCCATAGGAAATAAATCCTCATGATACATACAATTACAGTTATGACTTATTATCCTCAATATGTTTTACTATTATATTTAATGTGTAATTAGAACTCTCTTAATTCTAGATATAGTATGTTTCTTCTTCTTTTTCAGTGGTCCAGCTTTTTTTTTTCTAGAAAAATGATTGTTTGTTTTTTCAGTACACGTTTAAAGGCATATAATAGCCTCTTTGTGATTCCAACTCAATTCCTTTTTCCAGCTAAAAGGCAAGTTAGCATATGTCAACTCTTTAATCACTATACGTAATTGGAGCCGAATGAATGTTCTATTCATTTTACATTCAACGTTTCAACATCATTTTACTTAAATTTAATTCATATTTAAGGAAAAGCCTTCGACATCATTCAAGCAACTCAAGAAAATTCGAATAGTGGAAATAAAAATACCCCAACCAATACACAATGTATGGAGTGCTTTTCCATTAACTGAAGAGGAAGAAGCGCAAATCATAGAATGCATCATTGGTGTTGAAAAATGGGATAGTTTCGTGAAGAACTATGATCAGCAAGCACAGTATTATGAACTAGATCCCTATTTTGCTTTTTCTTTTTAAATGTTTTTATACACCAGTTTTTGTTCCAAGTAAAACCAATGTTTCTTCCGTTTATGTTCTTTTCATTATAGGATTTTATTGATGACGATGTTGATGATAGTGTTTGGGGTGTATTTCCTTTTGAGTAGAGAAGAAAAAAAGGCATTGTGTGATATTGCTGTGGGAACCCCCCTAAAACCGGTGATACATCAAGCTATTTCAAAGAAATCCACCCCAACACCACATGTATATGACGATATTATAATATTCCAGAATGAATCTGACAATATGTTTAATATATTTGATTCAGACAAGGTGTGTTTTAATCACTCGGTTCATTAATGTATCCTCGTCACATCATAATAGTGAGAACGTTCGACGCTTAAGAGAGCATGAAAAAATGCACAAGGAAAATAACCCATTGCATATTATTAAAGATTCTAATGCTCCAAGAAGCCATATAAGAATGCTTATAGAAAGACAACACAAAAGACAAACATTTTCGTCTTTTCAAAGGAAGAGATGTAAGACGATACGCACTGCTTAATTATGCAAGCAACTATCCAGTAGTATGGTTATGATAAATTTTCAATTTGTTCGGTGAATGTTCTTCCAAAAAGCGTTTTTTTTTTGTGATTTCAAATTAAATTCTATGACTTTTTAAATTTTTAACAACTCAAAGGTCCAAATACTTGAATTTATACTTGAATTTCATTTATTCTACATACTAATATCTAAGTTATCATGATGTTCACCAGAAAATACAGTGTCTCTTCTACACTTCCTGCATCTATAATCGGATATTTTGGTTCTCCAATCTCTGGATATCAAATTCTGATCGGATGACTTTGAGGAAATACGGGTCTTGGAGGAGGCTAGTTACCATTCAATCTCTTTTTTTTTTGGTCATAGAATCTTTTTGCCCTATGAAAGTAGTAAAAAGGGTTAAACTGCTTACCAGTTGAGGTAAGCCCGAAGGGGTGGTAACTCTTAGGTAATTTATTATAAATTTGGAATAACATCACTGGCATCAATTTATGGAAATGGTTAACGATGACAAGGTGATCATGGGACTTGACTTAGCTTTACTTCTTGGCTATGTTCAGTATAATAAATGTATAATAATAATGTTCAGTATAATAAATAATGTTCAGTATAATATATGACAAATACCAGTTGAGCAGTGTTGCCAATATAAAATATGGTTTAGTATTGGGGCATGCTAAAAAGTTGTGCCTAATAGAGTCATAGGCCCCAAGATGACCTTATGCCTTGACCTAGCTTTACTTCTCGGGTGTGTTCTGTATAATACACAAGTTCCTTTTGAGCAGTGTTGGCAATATAAAATATGTTCTATCATTGTAGTATACTAAAAAGTTGATACTAATAGAGATGTACATGCTAAGGAAAGAATTTTAATAAAGAAATTCAGCACAATCCTTAGAAATCCACTATTGAGATGATTATGGGTTAGAACCATCAAGGACCGCAACCATCAATGACCCTAATCACCAAGGACCTCAACCTGCAAGGGTCCCCTATCCCGAGCCTCCAAGGGGGAGGATTTTGTAAATTGTTTATTCAAATGAATCATGATAAATCAATGCCTTTGAATGAGGTAATTAGGTTCCCATTTTTATCAAAATAATATTATAATCAAATTGTAAGTTTTTTAGGTTAGTGATATAAACTCATCCAAATTTGGGTAAAATTCTAGTTTAGCTACTTTTTGCTATTTTTGAATTGGGTTAGGTTACGAAAATAAAACATTCAGGGATAGGTTTACATGCTAAATTATGTCCTGGGAAGATATTTTGAAGTACCCATCTCAACTTCTTCTCCCTCTAAAGGGAAGTGACCTTTGATGACATTTAAAAGTTTTGGTATTATGGAAGTGAAGCCTTGCAAAACAGATCTTCTGCTTAAATGAAGTACAAGAAATTTTTATTCAACTTCTAAACTTTGCTCAATCCCAATTTATGAGAAGGGTCTATAAGGGGCTTAACATTTAAAGCAGAACAATGATCAAATTTAGAAAGAGCAGAAAAAAAGGCATCAAGTGGTAGAATATGTTCAGCCATTTCAGCACCGAGGACAGTGAAAATAATATCTGTTGTTTGAATGGGTTAGTGTGATGTTTGAATTGAGTATGCTAATGGGTTATTGAATTGGCATTTAGCTATCCATGGAAAGCAACATTTCCTTTTAGGTTGCCCCCTCCCTCCAACTTTTTCTAAAAATGACATGAAATATGCTTGCGGCTGTACCAATCATACGCTATGCTAAGGATATATTTCTTTTATTGTTTTACTATCATTAACATACTTTTTATCTAATTCCTAACATGTACAATATCGTTCAAGAAAAACGCTAAGATTTCAGAAAAACAAATTTATTGGTAACTCAGTAAACATACAATACAACACAAACTCGCTGAAATTTTGCAGCAGTATTTCCTTTTTTCTTCGGTACATTCTTTTTTCTTCGGTACGAGGTGGGGAGTATTCTGGGATACTGGATCTCTTTCTCATATTTTATATCTGGTTCAACAATATCACTGGCCACGCACCACCGGCTCCTTTGAGCGTAATTCTTTTTTTCTTCGATACCAGGTGGGGGGTATTCTGGGAAACTGGATTCTTTCTCATATTTTATATCTGGTTCAACACTGTCATTGACAACGTACCACTGGCTCCTTTGAGCGTATTTCTTTTTTCTTTGGTACCAGGTGGGGGGGGGGGGGTATTCTGGAAAACTGGATTCTTTCTCATATTTTATATCTGATTCAACATTGTCATTGACCACGTACCACCGGCTTCTTTGAGCACATTTCTTTTTTTCTTTGGTTCCAGGTGGGGAGTATTCTGGGATACTGGATTTTTCTCACATTTTATATCTGGTTCAACATTGTCATTGACCACGTACTACTGGCTCCTTTGAGTGTATTTCCTGTTTTCTTCGGTACCAGTTGGGGAGTATTCTTGGAAACTGGATTCTTTCTCGTATTTCTTTTTTTCTTTGGTACCAGGTTGGGAATATTCTGGGATACTGGATTCTTTTTCATATTTTATATCTGGTTCAACATTGTCATTGACCATGTGCCGCTGGCTCCTTTGAGCGTATTTCTTTTTTTCTTCGGTACCAGGTGGGGGGTATTCTGGGATACTGGATTCTTTCTCATATTTTATATCTGGTTCAACATTTTCATTGACCACGTACCACCGGCTCCTTTGAGCTTATTTCTTTTTTTCTTCGGTACAAGGTTGGGAGTATTCTGGGAAACTGGATTCTTTCTCATACTTTATATCTGGTTCAACATTGTCATTGACCACGTACCACCGGCTCCTTTGAGCGTATTTCTTTTTTTCTTCGGTACCAGGTGGGGAGTATTTTAACATTGTCATTGACCACGTACCACCGGCTGCTTTGAGCGTATTTCCTTTTTACTGCAGTATCAGGTGGGCGGTATTCAGGGATACTGTATTCTTTCTCATATTTTATATCTGGTTCAACATTGTCATTGACCACGTGCCACCGGATCCTTTGAGCGTATTTCTTTTTTTTTTCTTCGGTACCAGGTTGGGAGTATTCTGGGATACTGGATTCTTTTTCATATTTTATATCTGGTTCAACATTGTCATTGACCACGTACCACCGGATCCTTTGAGCATATTTCGTTTTTTCTTCGGTACCAGGGGGGGAGTATTATGGGAAACTAGATTCTTTCTCATATTTTATATCTGGTTCAACATTGTCATTAACCAGGTGGGGGGTATTCTGGGATACGGGATTCTTTCTCATATTTTATATTTGGTTCAACATTGTCATTGACCCACGTACCACCAGGTCCTTTAAGCGTATTTCTTTTTTTTTCTTCGGTACCAGGTGGGGAGTATTCTGGGAAACTGGATTCTTTCTCATAATTTATATCTGGTTCAACATTGTCTACAGATTTATCCTGAAAAAAGATCAAACCTGACCAAAAGCAATAGGTTCACACAACACCCGAAAGAAAATGAAATCAAGCAATAATCTAAAAATGTTCTACTTTTATACTTTTAAAAGTGTACGCAATAAAACTAAGATGAAGGATTTTACTTTTATGTATCTATTGTTATTAAAATTCCGTTTTTTATAGTTTTGGCTACTATTGGCCGAGTTGTTGCTTTTTTATATTTGGAAGAGATTTGCCACAATCAATAAATGGTAGATAAAGACACTATGAACCCGTGATTGAAAATAATGGCGAGAACCGTGATCTCTCTGTGCTTAATTTTAGGTGCTGAATGTTCCATTTATGTCGGGTTTAATAAGCATGGGCATGTTGCACAGGAAAAAATTATTCGAATGAAAGTACGGAGGTAGTTCCGACCGGTCATATTTTACCTTGAATAAAAAAGAATTAAGGGTGAATATCTGTAAAACAGGCAAAATATTAGTTAGAAGATATAGAGTTTCAGTTTTACTCTTATTAGGATACGAAGACGGTGATGGTAAATATTTCTGTAAAATTAAAAGATTCTAGTTCTGAAGAATTTGTATCAGTTTCACATGACATCAGAATGTTGCCAAATATATCAGAGGACAATACGTAAGATGAGAATGAACCAACGCAAAATAAATTAGACGTAGGATTTCAAATGGAAAAAAATGCTGAAACCTTCGCATTATACCAACCCCTTGAGCAACTTTAAACCCGTAATCTATTAAATTGTTCTTTATATGACAGATTTTCATCAATAATAATACCCAGATACCGGAGCGAAGTTACCCTTTGAATTTGAATATTTGTAGCATGATTAAATATTGTTTAAATTCCCTTTGCATTCTGCCCAATTCTACTATAAATGATACATTTGGTTTTTGATGCATTTAATGACAAACGATTAGCGTTTAGCCATACAAGAAGTTGTGAAAAACACGATTTGCAGCTTCTCTTTGAGATCCTCTTCCGACTGTCCCGTAAGTGATAAGCCGGTATCATCAGCGACAAGAACATTATAAAAAGCAGTGGTCCCAGGATTGATCCTTGCGGGACACCAATATTTGACAACAGACATGGATCCGAAACTGTCTCGTTGATCATAGTCACTTGGGAGCAACCACTTAGGTAAGATGGGATAAAAGCATGCGCTGGTCCTCGTATCCCACCATGGTTTAATTTGTACAAAAATATTTCATGGCATAACGAATCGAGTGCCTTCTCAAGGTCAGAAAATATACTCGCCGGGATCCATTTTTTTGTCCAGACATTCGTGAATAAATTGCACCATAGTTAATATAGCATCCTGCGTACTATGCTCTTTTCTAAATCCATATTGTGTTTTTCAAAAATAATCTTTTGAACAGAGAAAATTATACATTCGATTATAAAAACATCGCTCCATTAGTTTAGAAAAACCCAAAAGAATAAAAATGGGTATATAATTCGAGCAATTAGTCCGATCATTGTCCTTGTACATTCACAAACCCCATTTGCAATGAACTATCTTCAAGTCTATTTTTTTCATCAGGAGAAACGTACGATGACGGTCTTATTTTAGAAAAAGTGTAAAATATTCTCAGGCTCTTAGCTTTTGACGGGAAACATTAAACCTAAGGAAATGTATGTATTTGGAATCAGCACACAAAGCCAATCATTTTTATGTATCTATTGATGTTAAAATTCTGTTTTTAGAGTTTAGGTTACTATTGGGCGAGTTGCTCTTTACTTTCAGTTCGTTCCCCAAGAACTGTTTAAAATTGGGTTGTTTTTTTTGTGTTGTAGTTGTTGTTGTTTTTTTTTTTGGCTGTGATAGGAATTCTGAAACAAGTTGACTGTCGAAATTTGTTGGTGACTAAAGATTTTTTTTCTTCTAAAAGGCATAATATAGAAACATTCTCAGGCTCTTAGCTTTTGACGGGTAACATTATACCTAAGGAAATTTATGTATTTGAAATCAGCATACAAAGCCAATAAGTTTTATGTATGTATTGTTATTTAAATTCCGTTTTTTAGAGTTTTGGTTACTATTGGGCCGAGTTTCCTTAGGTTTCATGTTACCCGTCAAAAGCTAAAAGCCTGAGAATATTCCTATAATAGGTCTTTTAGAAGAAAAAAATCTTTAGTCACCAAGAAATTTCGACTGCCAAGTTGTTTCAGAATTCCTATCAAGCCGAACAAAAAACAACAACTTCATAAAAAAAAACAATCTAATTTTAAACAGTTCTTGTGAACGATATGAAAGTAAAGAGCAACTCGGCCCAATAGTAGCCAAAACTCTAAAAACGGAATTTTGATAACAATAGATATATAATAATATCCTAACTCAACGCTCTGACTGCAGTATAATGCACAAATGCCTCGAAAATATATTTTCACTAAGATATATCCCTGATTTCGCTTCTGATCACTTAAAACTAATTTACGATTGGACCAACTCATTTTTGGGCACTCCACATACCCTTATTATGCTTTAAATAATTCTAATTATGCTTTACAATGAACTCCACATACCCTTATTATGTCTAATTATGCTTTAATAGTTTTATAGCAATTTTCAATCATTCAAATCTCACATCCCTAAAGAACTCCATACTTTGTTTTAAACTATGTTCTGAAATTTGTCAAGCAAATTTGCGAATCATCAAATCTCTTTGATTTCCGATATCAAAGAAACGCACTTCTTTTGTATTGCAAAATCAAATAATACTTTTCGCTTTTTGAAATCTGTCAAATATTTGGAAATGCTAAAATCTCCTTTGTTCACAGGAACAAAGAAATGTGAAGCTTTAATAAGTATGACTTTTGTTTTTGCTTAAAACTCATCAGGTTGGTATGTGAATATGGACATATTTTTTATTGGTTATTTTAAAGGGATGTCTGATGAGGATAAATTTCAGGTTTTCTCTCCTCGTTAGAAATTAGAAAGAAGTTTAAAAATGGGAAATAAGATAAACGATAGAATATTCCGTGGGATATCTGGTCCCACGGAATATTTTATCAGCATAGGTTTCCCTTTCTTGTCAGAAATAAAGGGAAATTTAGATAATCTTTGAAATATTTTTTGAGTGAAAAAGTTTCGTTAAGTTATTTTGTTTTCTACTCACAGTACAATAGATCATAACATTAAAATATATTTGCCAATGTTCACTGAGTCTGTAAGTTACTAATTTTTTCCACCAAGCTAACGGTAAATAAAGTCATATAATATGATCACCAATTTGGTCTAATAAGATCACTGGTATTGGCTTAAAAAACATACCTATATCAGCAACTGCCCTTGCCTCTGTTGGTGATTCCCAGCCATTCTTCAGCATTGAAAACAACTCTGCAATGCTATCTGGCAGGTACCTGAAGACTCAAGCTAAGCAATTGATATCATTGCACAGTTATTTGAATAAATTAAAATAATGATAAATCTTATGAGTAAGGGGAGAGGTAATACTCGTGACATCCTCCTCGTCATCTGGTAAAACCGCTCATCATCTTCGACACAGAGTCGACCCGAAAGCCCCCTCCTTACCAAATCATCTGAAGTATATGATAGCCTATCCTCAGTGTAATGAACTTCCATAATACAATTTGTAGAATCGGCGCTAGCCTCAGAAAGAAGAAGCTCCTCGTTTCCAATGAGCTCCCACTCGGCCCATACATTACCTATATCATGAGCGCTATGATTAAAAAAGCTCACGGGAATGGTTTGGCCTTCTTGTATATACTCGGGGGTTTCCTATAAACGTAATAAACAGGATTACTTAATATTTTCAATATATCCATAATTTTCATGTCTAAAATTCAACAATTAGGTAAATATGGATTATTTACATATGGGGCGAGATTTAATGTCCTTGGTAAAAGTCAGTACGAGATTTAGTGTCCTTGGTAAAAACTTCTATGAGATTTAATGTTCTTGGTAAAAACCTGTATGAGTTTTAACGTCCTTGGTATAGGCCTCTACGAGATTTAATGTCCTTGGTAAAAGCCTGTTCGTGATTTAATGTCCAAGTTCTGAAAAAAGGGGGGAGACAACCCTGAAAATTAAGTGACATTAATGAAAATGACGGCACATCAATCTAACATCGTCAACGAGAGTCCAATTGACCACCACCAAAGTGTCACAAAGCCGTCAGTGCGCCACCACCACTCGGAAAATAGGGGGGAGGAAATGAGTTACTCAGAATCTAGAAGGCGCTATTTTTTTTTTTCACTGAAAATAACAAAAATGATATCTTTCAAAGACAAATCTCAAAAAGAATTATTATTAAAATCATGAAGGAGAGGAACCAATGAGAATCAGTGCCTCATTCATCATTTAGCCTCCCCTGAGAAAGTTTTCGAGCAGAAATAGACGTAGGGGAGAACGGGGCGAAATTGGACAGGGGTGAACTTGGACGTCGAACCTGACATCTAGCCTATTGCTTCTATCGATCCACAAAAAAATAGGGTGGATGGGGCTTATGTATGTCTACATTGACGGGAAGTTTGAAATCTAACAGAACTCTTAGCACCAGGATAAGAGGTAAGAAAGTTTTTTGATGCTTAAAAAAAATCTGGGAGTCACAACATCAGCTCGATTTGCGGTAACAAAAGGTGGTAGTTTTCCTTTGTTGTTGATGTTGTATAGTTGCTAGATACATCTTCTATCTATGCCCTGAGTTTGATTTGTCTATTCCGAGTACTTCTTTTTCAGGACGCCATTTTCTAAAATTGGTTTGATAGGGGTGAGATTGGACAGCAATTCGGGGGCGACTTTGGACACTGTCCAAGGTCGCCCCGTGTGTTCAACTTCACCCAGTGCTATTTTTGTTTATCATTTTAGAGAATGTCTTTGCCTCTTTGGAGGCAATTTTTAGAGAATTTCTTAACTAATATTTGGAGTTTGATCGATGATGCTAGATGGCGTTGCTTGTGTGTAGATGTGTTTTTTTTTTCGCACAACACAACGAGGTTAAGTTGGCTGTTTCATTAGCTTAATGAAAGGAGCAACATTAAAACTTAAAACAAACAGAAATTATTCTGTATATCCCCTCCTCAACGCCTTGCTCTTTACTACGCTAAAGTTTGACTCGTTCTCACATCTCTATTTTCTTAAACAATAAAAAAATTTAGCGTAAAGAACGAGGCATTGAAGAGGGGACAACCCCTTTCATATACGGAATAATTTCTGTTCGTTTTAAAATTTAATTACGCTCCTTACTTTCAGCTAAAAAAACTTGTCTTTTGTAATTTAATTTCAGGACGTTTTTGAATTAATGCAGCTTCAATTTTGGCTCATCGTACATGAATAATTCAAACAAAATTTGTATATCAATTTTATTTATTTTTTGGCTAAATGGCTTTCTCGAAATTTTGTTCTGACATAACTAATGATTTCACTCATGTAACAAACAATATTTGTATATTTTTATTACATATTTTAGGGGGTTCATCCCTTAGTCAATACCTCACTCTACGCTAAAGCTCAAATTTTGTTCCAATGCTTTAAGAATGACCCCTTAATCACAAAAGCCGTTAATTAACAGCTTTTTTTTTTAATTTTAATTTAATTTTTTTTAATTACATGATCAAACAATTCGTGGTAACGAACTGTAAGTAAGATGGGACCCGGTTCATATCATTGCCTCTTAAAGCTATTTTCAGGCTATTTCCGGTGCATTTACTGTTTGTTCTTTCTAGTTGGACAATGGTTCACACCTACATCAGGAAACACAATCTTCCAGATGGCGAATCCATGCAGCACGCAGTAAATGCAGTCTTAGAGCATAGACTATCTATTAGAAATGCCGCAAAAACCTATGGACTGAAGAAATCAACCGTCACCTATGCTTTGAAAAATCGACAAGGAGTTACTGAAGAATTTCGAGCAAATCCAGTTACACCCCCAGGTTGCCCAAGCACATCGCCCAACCTGAAGAGAAAAACTGTTTTCTCTAACAAACAAGAAAAAGAGTTTGTAGAGTATAACCTAAAATGTCAGCTGAGGAATCATGGCCTCACTCCGAAAGAAGCAAGGAAACTTCCCTTTGAATGGGGCAAATTGATTGGCGTTGAAACGCCAGAGAGCTGGGTGCAAGACGACATAGCTGGGGTTGACTGGTTCTCAGGCTTTATGAAACGAAACCCAGAGCTATCTATTTGTAAGCCTGAAAATACCAGCAGGAAAGGGCTGATGGCTTCAATTTAGTGGTTGTGAATCTGTTCTTCAACAACCTGCAGAAACTCTACAAAAAATTCAAGTTCCCACCAAACCGTATCTGGAACTGTGATGAAACTGGGGTTCCTACTGTATTTCCAGCCCCAAAAGTAATCGCAAGGAAAGGATCAAAGCATGTTTCCCAGACAGTGTCATTAGAGAGAGGGGAAAATGTTACAATGCTCGGGTTTATTTCAGCCACTGGTCAAGCTCTTCCCCCCGTTTTTATAATCCCACGGGTGAAGGTGAACGACCGGCTTTTTTGAGAAGGCCCCCCAGGATGTCTTGGGCTTTCTCACCCTAGTGGTTGGATGACTTCCATCAACTTTGTAGCTGCAATTGAGCACTTCATCAAGCTGGTGAAGCCATCGAAAGAAGACCCTGTGCTACTGCTACTTGACAACCACAATAGCCATGTTTCGGTGGAATTAGTGCGGCTGTGCAAAGATAATAGGGTCCACGTCCTGACCTTTCCTCCCCATTGTTCCCACCGCTTACAGCCATTGGACGTCTCTGTCTACGGACCATTCAAGTTTGCGATGAGAGAATCGCTGAACACCTGGTTGCAGATCTATCCAGGTCAACGAATTACGATTCACGAGACTGCCCAGCTCTGCAAAGAACCATTTCTTTGCAAGTTCAACCCGGAAAATATAAAAGTTGGTTTCACAAAAGCTGGAATTCGGCCCTTCAACAGAAGTGTATTTTCTGAGGTAGACTTTCTACCTGCTGAGGTGACAAATCGTCCACCCCTGGATGATTCGTTACTCGATATGGAGCCAATACGCTCTCCCTCTCCTCCTCAGCCTTCTAGTCCCCAAAGCGAGCTAGGAAAACAGACTCCTGAAGCAGTAAGACCCTATCCAAGAGCAGATATGACAAAGCCCAGAAGGAATGCGAGAAAGCAAGGTCGAAATCGTATTCTTACCGATACACCCGAAAAATATGCTTTAGAAGCTGAAGCACGAGCGATAAAGGAAAAGCAGAGTAAAAAGCCTATGCCCAAGCAGGCCAAGCAGCCAACTGCCAAGAAAAGAAAGCAAATTGAATCTCCAGTGGAAAGTAGTGGTGATGACATTTAACTTGACAACAATCCATCTGACGATTCTCTGCACCTCCATGAGGCTGATGAGGATGACGTAGACAAGGCCATTCAAGCTGGACACTTTGTTCTTGTCAAGTTCGAGTATGGAAAGAAGAAAGCCCTTGTGTATTATGTTGGCAAAGTTCTTGATGTTGTAGAAAAGCAGTTTGCGAGGGTTAACTTTCTTTGGAAACAAGGGGACAAATTCATGTTTCCTCAGCTTCCCGATATTGTTGAGATAGACATTACCGACATAGAACTGAAGCTTCCTGTCCCCTCTTCAGCTGGTGGAACCGGTCGTGCAGTTCAGGGGCTTGTCTTTGGTTGTGATCTTTCAATGTACGCTTTAAAATGACAATTCTAGTTGAAACCCGGATGCCCGTGCAATGTTCCTGGCTGATTTTTTTATACAATTTTGAGTTTTCATATGATTTTGAGTGATTATGTATCATTTTACGCAAATATTCTGTATTTGGATAAAGTTGAATTGCTTAAAACTGTCTTGTCCAAGGTTGCCCCATGCCTGTCCAATTTTACCCCGTGTACAGGGCGAAACTGGACACTTGACAAGGTCCTACTTTCATGGTACTCACGCCTCAGGGTGATCTTTAAAAAATCGGAAAAAAATTCACCATTATTTGCCAGACTTTTACCTTTCTAATGACTCACACTAAATTGTTTTATGTCAATCCAGTACCTAGTTATGCTAGGAAAAAAAAGTGTCCAAGTTCGCCCCGTTCTCCCCTATTTCATCTTTAGATATTTAGTTCTTCTCCGAAATGTCTCAGTTCCAGATTTTTTGAGGTGGAGCCAGGTATCCTGGAGCTATTTCAAAACGAGCAGAAGTTCAGTCATTTTTGTATGTTCTTTAAGGTTAATTTTTACACATTTTTCTAATAAAGTTCAAATTCACTTTATTTTTCATTTAATATTCTTGTTAACAACAAAAATAACAGCGTAAGTCAAACAATTTAAAAACACTTACAAAATTAAATTATTCAAACTTGATTTATTTACAATTTTTCTGTGTCACCATTATAGTGTTTTACGAAGTATGGACCAAATGACTTCAGGTAGCGCTCGGATGAGTGGATCGGCGGTCGTTCCAGCTTTGCTGTGTTTTTCGTTATTTCTCTGAGCCTCGTGGAATGTTGAGTTTGGCTCGCCTCAAAATCCGGAAGTAGATCGCTGGGTGTTTCAGAGTCAAGGATTTTTCGACCAAAGTCCATGACCAGTGTGTGTCTTCTCTCTTTGAGAGACTCCAACTTCAGGGCTTTGAGGCTCATCTCATAGTCAATGTAACTACTCCCCACCATTATTTTGCAAGCCCTTTTCTGCAATCCTTCAATTGTATCGCTTTGATCTATGGTCAGTGCGCTGCGCCACACTGGGAAGGCATATTCAGTGAGCGGTCTAATGTAGCCTTTGTAGCATACAACCATGATCTCAGTTTTCATCCCAAAGCGGCGAAGGTAGGCAAAAGGTCTTAGGAGGAAGACGGTCTTCGAGACGATTGACGATACGTGGGTATTCCATTTCAGATCGGCATCCAGGTGGACACCCAGGATCTTCGGCGTTTTTACAGCCTTCGGCCCACCGCATGGCGGGTCTGGAACTGGCCGTTTGAGGAAATTAACCCTAAATAGAACTGTTTTTTCCTGGCTGAGTGTAAGTTTCACTTGATTTGCTTCATCCTCAATTTTTTGCATTACTGTTAGGATTGGGTCTGGCTGTATGCTCTGTAAGAGAAGTCTGAGGAGGAGGGTGGAGAGATCGTCAGTGAATTTTTAGCGTTCCATAATACAGCGCAAAAGTTTATTGATCACAATAAGGAAGACTAAAGGGCCTAACTTCGACCTTTGTGCTGCACCGCAGGTCAGCTCCCTGATGTTTGACGTTTCGCCATTGGGAAGTTGTACTTTCTGTTTTCGGTTCGTCAGGAAACTGCCAACCATTCGCAAGACAATTTCTCTTGCTCCAAGGTATGTTGCCTTGCCAATAACAACTGAGTGGTCGAGTAAGTCGATCGCTTTCACACGAAGTCCGCGATGATGCAGTCAATATAAGCACCGTCATCTCCAGATGCTCCAGGATGTCTTTGATGAGGCGGATCAGGTAATGCACAGTACTATGACCTGGACGAAAGCCGTACTGCCGAGGATCAGGATTTTCACTAATATCTTTGACAAGCCATTTGAAGACAATTCCTTCCAGGACTTTTGAGGAAATCGATGTCTTTGAGATGGGTCTTAAGTCATTTGCAGATTCGACGGATGATTTTTTCGGTATAGGAATGACCACAGCAGTTTTGAATCGTGTCGGGAAGGTGCCCTCACTCAGGCCTTGGTTTACTACGGCAGTAAACGGTACCGCAAGCTCTTTGCTGCATGCTTTGATCAGTTTGATCTGCAGTTTTCCAGGAAATGAGGTTTTGGATGCGTTTTAAGAAAGGTTCTATGTTAATGTCTATCGGTTTTTTAAAATATTTTGTAAGATTATTTTTAATTAAATTTGTGTATAGAGCATTTAGTGTATATTCCCCCAGATCCCTATTTAAGGAAATATTATTATTAATCTTAAGTCTGATTTCAATTGATTCTCGGACTACCTGCTTTATGCCCAGGTCATTGCTAATAAGGGCGGATTCATCAAAAAGTATATTGTGGTTAGGATTTTCAAAAATATGGCTGCCTAATGCAGAATCAGATGAAACAGTGGAAATATTAGAATTTAAAGCTTTGACAAAAGCTTTAAATTCTGAATTTGATATTAGAATTTAAAGCTTCCACTGTTTCATCTGATTCTGCATTAGGCAGCCATATTTTTGAAAATCCTAACCACAATATACTTTTTGATGAATCCGCCCTTATTAGCAATGACCTGGGCATAAAGCAGGCAGTCCGAGAATCAATTGAAATCAGACTTAAGATTAATAATAATATTTCCTTAAATAGGGACCTGGGGGAATATACACTAAATGCTCTATACACAAATTTAATTAAAAATGATCTTACAAAATATTTTAAAAAACCGATAGACATTAACACAGAACCGGTCACAAAAAGACCTTTGAGGTTAGCTGCCAAAAAGGCTGGATGAGCAATAAGAACGTGATTTTAATTTATTTTCTTTTCATTTCATTGAATCGTCTTGTTTTACCTTACTTTTTATCAGTCCTGGTTGAACTTCGCTGAAGTAATGATGCTAGGACTGTTTAGAAAAAAATTTCCACTTTTTTGGTTTTATTGGTCGCATGTTGTTGTGAGTCTTTTTTCTTTTATATATTTTTGTCTTGCTGAGGACGGCCTTGGACATAGGGCCGAAATATTCATTCAAATTATCTCCACTGTCTTACAAAAAGATTTCCCTTTTGTTCTTCGTACTTTTGTTGTTTGTCATTGACTAAGATATGTTCACCGTTAAAGTTTACTAACGTTTACTAAGAGATGTTCACTGTTAAATTGTCAAAGACACCCAGAACCTCCGAAGAACCTTACATATTCCCTATGTAAATTAAAGTATAGCTCTTTTCACTTTAAAGTTTTGCTTCTGAATTAGTCAATTACCAAAATCTATTTTTAAGAACCTTAAATGCCCCCTTCTTAAATACAATCTCAACTCTTTATTTTCAATTATCTTTCAGATTTCTCATTTACTAAGAGATATACACCATTAAATTGTCAAAGACACCCAGAACCTCCGAAGAACCTTACATAATCCCTTTTAAATTGCATTTTGCTCATTTGTCTTAGGTATTTGCTCCTCAAATTTTTAAATTAGAAAATGTGTGCTTCGTTCTATTATTAAAGACGATCAGAACCTCAGAACAATATTAAATGTCTCCTCATAGAATTAAATCTTAACTTTTAGTTGATAAATTTGTTTTCAAATGTTTATTGCATAAAAATTAAACTGAGAGACTTATTTGCTACCATAGTTTGTATTATGAAGTTTAGAGATTGCTGTTTACAAAGCTAACTTGGTAATATGGAAATCCATATAAATGGGTGTTCGATTTTCAGCAATTTTTTTTTTGTCGTTACTTACAAATATGAACAAATATGAGGCTAAAATTGAAACACAAAACCAAAACACAGTATGTGTTGTTTTTTTTTCAAATCAGGGCTTAATATAGCTATGTGTTTTCTTAAGAAAATGCCCCATATTTAACAAACTAGTGGAACTCTAAATCAAACATGAATTTCATGATGGTATTAAACAAAAAAAATTTTACAGCGTTTGAGTTACTCACTGATATTCCTTAATTAATGAATCTTTAGTTCAATACAGACTGCTCTAATAAACAACAAACATATACTTTTATCGCAAATGTAAGTAACGGTTCAAAAACTAGTTTAACCTACGTTATTAAATAAATTGAAAAACAAGCAAATCTCAATAAATTGAAAAACAAGCGCCTGGCCTTTTAATCTTAGGAGTAGCATATTTTTTAATACTTTTAAATCAACTTTTGTCATAGCTACAAATTGGGCCAAATGAATATTGAATCGGTCCATGTCTGTGTCCCCTTCATATTCTGGGAGGGATTTTACAATTTCTACTGAAGTTGCAATTAATTGTTGAGCTTTTAGTAGTTCTTTTAGTTCCTGTGCCATTTTACTCAAAATATGTTGTTCCCACTTTTTTTTCGTTTCTTGTTTGGGTAATTTTTGTTTCTAAAGAAAATTTGTAAGGTACACATTACTAAAGCAAACACTTACCTGAAAATAAATAAGAAAGATTTGTGTTATATTGTCAGTTGTCAGTCCCTCTCGTGAATTTCTCTAATTACAGGCCGGGCCAAATGAAATGAAATGGGGGGGGGGGGTTATTTAATTTATTAGTTAACTTTTTCTTAAGGTTTATGCTTACCATGCATGTTTTTGGCGATTTTTAATAGATCGCGTACCGTCTTCAAGTTTCAACGAAAGGTAAAAATTTTGGTATTATTCCATAGCTGAGAGTTAACTTTATAAGTTCACCGCATTACTTTTTTTTAAATTTGCTTCAGTTTTTTTTTTTAAGAAAAATATTTTTTTTTTTAAATATGGAATTTTGCGACTAAGCTGAAGCTACTATTTCAACCGAAATGACAAGATTTTTATATCATATTGTTCATTAGCTTCAGATCTATTTATTCGCCGTGCCAGATTTTTAAAATTGCTTTGAATTTTCTGTACAAAATAATGTAAACTTGCTTGAAAAAGCATTAATTGTTACCGCTAGATGGACTCTACTTCGCTATTTCTCATTCAAAGAAATAAAGGCGAATCCGTCATGAAGGGTGAATGTAATGCCTTTAGAGTAGGTGGTTATGGGTGGTTTAACAAAATGCAGTTTTGCCTTACAGTTACGGTCTGACAAAAAGACAAGTCAAAGTTCTTGACTAGACTACTTTGGAATATTCTTCTCTGTAATTTATCGGACTCAGTGATTTAAAACAATTTCATCACGGGAAATAAAAACGGAAGAAGAAAATAAAGCGAAACTCAAGACAATTCTAAAAGTATCTAATCTTGGATGTCCCATTCGATGTATTTGGTTACAGTAAAATGGAAATTATGTCTTTGGATATTGTTTTGTTCAAAGTTGTTTAACAAATCCGATTATAATTTATTTATATACGTTTCATTAATTTATCTATGTGAATTTATTACCAATCCACAAAAAAGTAATGAAAACGTAGCATGGAAACGATAGAATCTTCTTAATTCATTTATTTTCAAATTATACCGAATCACGGGCGATCTTTTGAAAGTTAGCTTGCAAAAAAATAAATATACTTATACATTTGCCATTCAAGCTTTTTCCAGTATAATAATCACTACTGTTAAAATGGGATCTAATGCCTAGACTGGCTACAGTCCCAGTTGAGAAACTAACTTTGTAGATATTGTTTGTTTGATATTTTTTCCACTTATTTCTCATCAACAGTTTGTTCGTAATGTCAAACCAACAAAAGTGAAATAAATAAAATATTGTCACATTCTTGACCTGATGAAACAATTTCCGCTAAAATTTCAATATAATTACTAGATTAGTATATTAGGTACTTGCGTGTTATAGCGACCACACTTTATTCTTGATCTGTAATGAAATCAGTTCTCTGTCTTCACTCGGAGATAATCAGCTTAGCCTGAGCGAGAGAAACAATTTTGGGGGTATATTTTAACTAAATATTTAATATATAGAGGCGGCTAATCTAGGTATTAAATATAATGTGTTCTGGCCGTCCTGCTTCCCATAATTCTGTGTTGTATTTTCCATAATTTTTTTTTTTTTTACTAAAGTATAATATTTTCATTAACATTTTGGTATATTTCAAAATGATTAACCTAACTTCACTTCTTTGGTGTGGTCGCTATAACATGTAAGCACCAAATATTATTTGAATATATTCCAATATAGCCTATGTGGGTAACAATGGAAGGAAGCATGAAACTCTGATTAATAGAAAGTTACTGCAAATATGAAGTAATAATTACCTTGTTCCATTTTTTTTTTTTTTTTTTTTGTATATCCTAGAACTATACCGGCAACCATCTGAGGGTGGGTGGATTGCTAAAAAAAAGCTACCATGTTAGGTGGAAAAATACATTTTGTAGTACTACTGTTATTTTATTAAGATGTTTCCATGAGATTTGACCAATAACATTGACCGCAGCCCCCCCCCCCCCCCCCCCACTCCATCACAAAGTCGTTCCTGGGGTTGGCGATTCGGGGGAAAAATTGATTACAGCACACCTCCCGACTCAATATAAGTGAAAAAAGCTAAATCAAAATCAGATCAAACTAATGTTTGCTCTGTTACTATGGTACTTGTGTCTTATAGCCACCACACTCAAGAAGTGAAGTTGGGTTAATCATAATGAAATGTACCAAAATATGATATAAATATAATAGTTTAGTAACAAAATTATGGAGACTACAACAATAAATTATGGGAGGGGGCCGCCCAGACCGCATTACATAAAATACGACCTAAATTAACAGAAATACCAACTAAATGTTTAATTAAAATATAGCTACAATGGCGTTTCCCACCGAGCTGAAACTAATATTGTCAAACAGTTCGTAGTAACGAACTGTAAGTATGGAGCGACCCCCAGCTCAATAGTAACTGAAACTCGGAAAAAACGGAATTTTGATACCAATAGATACATTAAAAGAATAAGATTTTAATGCTGATTTCAAATATATAAGTTTCATCAAGTTTAGTCCAACACATCAAAAGTTACGCGCCTGAGAAAATTTCCCTCGTTTTCGAAAAAAGGGAGAAACACCCCGTGGAAGCTATAGAACCTTAATGAAAATCCCACCATCAGATTCAGCGTTTCAAAGAACCCTAGTGTAGAGGTTTCAAGCTCCTACCTGCAAAAATGTGGAATTTTGTATTTTTTGCCAGAAGAAAGATCACGGATGCGTGTTTATTTTTTTGTTTTTTTTTCCCCAGGGGTGATGTTTTTTTTTCCCAGGGGTGATAGTTTCCCACCGAGCTGAAACTAATATTGTCAAACAGTTCGTGGTAACGAACTGTAAGTAAGGAGCGACCCGGCTCAATAGTAACCGAAACTCTAAAAAACGGAATTTTGATACCAATAGATACATCAAAAAATAAGATTTTAATGCTGATTTCAAATATATAAATTTCATCATGTTCAGTCCTACCCATCAATAGTTACGGGCCTAAGAAAATTTGCCTGATTTTCGAAAAAAAAAAACAAAAAGGCGAAACACCCCTAAAGGTCATAGAACCCTAATGAAAATCACACCATCAATTTCAGCGTATCAGAGAACCCTACTGTAGAGGTTTCAAGCTCCTATCTGCAAAAATGTAGAATTTTGTACTTTTTGCCAGAAGAAAGATCACGGATGCGTGTTTGTTTTTTCTTTTCCCCGTGGGTGATCGTATCGACCCAGTGGTCCTAGAATATCGTGGAAGGGCTCATTGAAGCGGAAATTAAAAGTTCTAGTGCCCTTTTCAAGTGACCAAAAGAAATGGAGGGCAACTAGGCCCCCTCCGACGCTCTTTTTTTTCCCATGGTGACCCAATCAAAATTTTGGGACAGCCATTTTGGTTCCGCATGGTCGAAAATATAGTACCTATGTCTGTTAGGATAACTTAATCCCCCAAAGTCCCCGGGGGAGGGCTGAAAGTTATGAACTTTACCCATTGTTTACATATAGTATTGTTTATTGGGAAATATACATACGTTTTCAGGGGGGATTTTTTTGCTGGTAGTAGGGGGGATCGGGGGTTATGTGGGAGGATCTTTCCATGGGGGAAGGACATTGCTATGAAGGGGGTGCTGGATTTTCCAGCATTGTTTAAAAAAACAATCAGAAATTAAATTTAAAAAAAAGTTTTTCAACTGAAAGTAAGGAGCAACATGAAGTTACCTAGTATCACAGCTGGACAATCTGATAACTCAAATTTTTTTTTCATACTAGATTATTATTGGTCTTAAGTATCTAGTATGGACTTTCGATTCCAACCCCTTTAATAGCCAGTGCCGTCCTTTGGGATGGCAAGTGGTGCTACCGCACTGGGCCTCGCGCTAACAGGGCCAAATATGTTATGAATTACAATCACATGAGTGATTTTGTTACTTCATGAGGGGACTCACAGAAAAAACCGTGGAATGTACGACTTGAGTTCCCAAATTTGCGCTCCCCCTTTATATTAAGCGGGGCAGCGGTTTTAAAACTGTCAAAACCCTCCTTCGTTAGACACCATTTTGGCCCTAAACCACAACTTTCCCGCTGAACCCTAGGAATCACATTGGTAAGTCCCGCTAGAGGCTACATTATTATTGCTCCCGCTATATTACGACCATAACGTCAGGCCCCGCGTAGTGCCGGCTGCACAAGGCCTTGCGCACCAGTAAGGCCGCGTCTTCCAATACCCCAGTTGTGTATCTGATTTCAGTGAACTTTATGAAAAGAAAGGGGTGATTTTGTAGAAACAAATCTTTAAGTTGGAATCCTGTTTAAATCCTCTACATGCTATCCTTCAGTCTAGTATCAGGTTATTTGATAATGCTATCGGAATCGAGTCAGACTTCAAATTTAAATTTATTTAGCTTTTGTATTTAGTTCTGAAAATGCTGAGTTTAGTGACTGCGATTCCCATAGCTTTACGACACAATTTTACACATTATATTATCAATTTTTGATACGTTTTTTAAAGTAATTTTGTAATCCCCCTCTCTCTTTCTCTCTCTCTCCCTTAGAGAAGCTAGATATCTTGGGTCTAAAAATAATATTACTGTCTACGCTTAGTGTCTCCAAAGGGGGTAATCTTGTTGAGAAACTTCTCAACGTTAGGAATCATTTTAGGTTTTTTCTTCTGAAATATGAGTAAGAGGCTAAAATTACAAAAAACCACGGTACTTGTCTATTATATAAAACACACTCGAGAATTGAAATTTGGTGACTGCTTGAAATAAAACAAAATATGATGAAAATACAATGCTTTAGTAACAAAACCTAACCTAACCAAAATACCCCACTAAATATTAAACTAAAATAACAGCTATTATTTGGTTTCTCAACAAGCCGAAGGTTATTGTCTGGTATAGACAGCGTGAAAAACCGGGTAATCGCAACACAAGTTCTCGAGTGTGTTTTTATATTTTAGACAAGTACCAAAACCATATATAATTGACTAGGGCGCATTCAAGATTGTTGTTTGGGGGGCTGAAATATTTTTTGGAGGAGGGAAGTTACAAAAACTTTCAAATTGATTTTGTAAAAATTGTTGTTACATTTTTGCGAGTAAGCCAAAACAAATTGGCCGAAGGAGGGGTAAAAACCCGGTAAATCTCCCCACTTGGATGCGGCCTCGATCATTAATAAAACTTTGCTTTTTAGTGTAGCGATGGAAAAATATTGAAGATAATACTTGTTATGGTTTGTGATAGAAAAATTAATCTTTGAATCAAACGTATTCTTATTAATCAAAAACAAAACCCGGCTTTCTCAGTAAATCAGATATGAATGGCATAGGTTTATTTCCCTATTTCTTATTTCTTACATTTGAACCGGATGCCGTAATTCCTCTAATATACATATTAATCGAATTGTATTTTAATGCTGATATTGAATATCTTTGAATTATTTCATTTAATTTAATCCGTTAAAAGTTACGAGGAATTAAGAATTATTGAACTATAAATTTTGACATCTCAAAGCTTTGTTTCCACGGTGCAATTAGATCTTGCTTAAGAGATACGAATTCTTATAGGCTAGCAGGGGTTAGAAACTCTTTCTAAGCTGTGGCGATGACAACTTTTGATGCTTGTAGGAATGAAAAAGCGTGGCCTCTTCTTCTTGGGCTATCCGGAGATCAGATTCCTTTGGGAGCGTTTACCTTGGAGACCTGCGAACTAATTACCCACTATCGGACTAGACTCAGACATATAAGAGAAACAAACACATATAAAAAGACAATAGATTTATTGAACTTACATGCTTAGTCGCACAGGAACAAGTCACTTCTATGACAACAACGGTGACCAAAATACAATAAATTCGTCTGAATCTCTCTAGTTCTAAGGTACTAATCGCTTCAAATCTGGATAGAGATTAAAATTAAAAAGGCACATTTACCCCACTCCCAAACGCAGTTCTTTCGTCCTGCGCTATAGGGACTGCCTGCCATTGGCTTACGTGGCCCAGGACGCGAACCCTCGTCCAATAATACGTCTTAAATATTTTTGATGATTTAGGCGTTCACACGGTTCTTATCGTTTAAACTTCCTTAAAAATATAGTGCGTAGCACTTTTCTTATTGCTCACTGTCTTAGCGAAATCCAAAGACTGCAGTTTCTTTTCTTTGCTGATTAAGGACTTTTTCATTTTTGAAACTAGATTTAGCTTAATTATAGGAGTCCGAATTGAAGAAGGAACTTTATTTTGGTACTTCAAATACATCGTGTTTTACTCCCGGTACATATCACCCTTCCCATCAATTAATGACGTCCCGTCATTAGTAACTGCTCGCCTTTGGGCTTTTTTAAATGTTCGCCATTTATTAACTTTTTTTTTTTTTTTTTTTTTTTTTTTATAATTATTTTATATATGTTATGGCTTTAATCAGGAGTGCTAAAAATTTTCTCTGTTACATTTCTTATTTTATTCTACATCCCTATCTAAAATTCATCTACCGGACTAAGATTATTCATGGTTCTAGGCTAGCTACTATACTAAAGATTTTTTTAATTCAATTTTTTACAAGGCTTTTTTTTTTGATTTTGCTGTCTATATGGCATGCTACATTCTATCTACGCTACATTAATTGAATGACATGATAATACTACACCTAATTCTACTTGTGGTACATACATGAATGATTTATAACATACAATATTTGGGTTCATCATATTCACTGATGACATTAAAACACTTTCACTATTGGGATTTTTGAATTGTCAAAGTTATTAGGAAGTACAACATGTAGCTTCACATCTATTCATCACCTTTCGTGTCCTTAGTGTACTACACCCTTTTGTTGTAAATTACTGTCCTTCACTCCTTTTGTCCTGGCGAAAATTTCGAAGCACTTACGTTATGGTTTCTTCATGGAACAGTTCGAGTCTAGTTGTCTTTACACGGTAAGTTTTCCCTAATAGTCAACTGGGAAATGACCGTTAAATATCGTTCTAATAGTCAACTGGGGAATGATTCTTCCCACTGCAGGTGTTGGTGTTTTTCTTCTCAGCATATCATTTTTTAGGACTTTAGAGGCACATAGAGAATGTATTCTCGCTTAAAATTGTTCATTTGTGCCTTTTGAAACGGGTTGTCGTCATACTATAGTGACCCTCTTAATATATTGTCTTTAAATTCAACTTCGAATATCTTCAACTATCATTTAACTTCAAATATCGTTAAATATCGTTTATCTTGTACTGCTCGATGGTGTTCTCAGAGTTAAAGTTCAAATTGTCTTTAATTTCTGCTTCAAATATCTTCAAATGTCTTTAAGTGTCATTTAACTTCAAATATCGTTTATCGTGTGCTGATCGATGGAGTTCTCAGAATTAAACTTCAAATTGTCTTTAATTTCGTCTTCGAATATCTTCAAATTTAAATATTATTTAACTTCAAATATCGTTAAATATTGTTATCTTGTTCTGATCGATGGGGTTCTCAGAATTAAACTTCAAATTGTCTTTAATTTCAGCTTCAAATATCTTCAAATGTCTTTACATATCATTTAACTTCGAATATCGTTAAATATTGTTTATCTTGTTCTGATCGATGGGGTTCTCAGCATTTATGTGATTATATAGTTCGTTAAAGCACTTGATACTGAGGTTCAAATATAGTGTTACCTGATACGTAATATGGTTCATAGTCGAAGAAACGACGATCGAAGGTAACTGTTGTTTTCGTAGACGAAGTTGGGATGAAACTTGCCTGGAGTTATGGTGAGTACTCTTCGTTGGTTGAGATATGATGAAAATAGATGCTACTGGGTCGTATCTGTACTGGGCAGCTTATTGTAATACTCAATGACAAAGTGTCCATTTACTTTCCTGTAATAAAAACAACGCGGCAGAATCACATGTTCTTTGAAGTAAATACACATACAATAATTCACGCATTAATTGGGCTATAATTTCTTAGCTATGAGATAGAATTAAATAAATACACTAATATTAGTATTCTCAACAAAAATCTAAAAATTTAAAATAGAGATGTCTTCAAATTTGTTTTTTGAGAACGGAAACATCGATAAAGGGCTTATATACTTCTTCAATACTTATTAAATAAACGTTATTTACCCTACATTATTAAGTTTGAGGTCTAATTTTACGACTTATTTCATGCCTTCATTGTTCACGCAAGTCCGTGCTGTTTAAGAAACGCATGTGCAGCGTCATAACCGCACGGTTTTACGCAAACGATACTACAATGAGGGAACAAGACATAACAAGGACTAGTGGAGACCTCTATACCCACTAGTTTTCTGATGTCTTCCCTATTTCTTGGCTTAGACGTTCTCATGGGGCTCCGGGTTTAACGGCTGAAATGCCGAGGTTCTTAGTCTCAGGATTTTTCCGTAATTGCAAGTCAACATTGGTGCCTCGTATTCGCCTTTCGAATAAGGTCATTAGATGCAGGATTTCCAAGCTTGCCCGCGTAGATTCCAGTTGATGCTTGGCAAAGAATATAAGCGTAATGAAGAACTGACATCAATATCTTTTTAGAAGGCTATTGTTTAAGCAAATCCTTCAGCACTAAATAAATAAATATTATATTAAAGTCTTATTAGAATCCGTTAAGCGAGAAACACCTTCACATTAATAGGGAATTCCTTGTGGGTTTTACTTAGTCGCCATTGGACATACACAGGGTTCCAATCCATATATCTTAACTGATTAAATGGGTTTTAAAATTTTAGATATTATTATTGAGATATAATTTCACATCCGCCGTGAAATTCTACATATAAACGTACCATAGGTTGTTTGGTTATAGTTACCAATAGTTGGCTATTGGTACATATATTACTCGAGTAAGAAACATTATATTTCTCGAGTAAGAAACACATGAATAAGCAAACTTGTGGCACATAATTACACTGATAGGCCTAAAATAATTATAATCTGCACTAAGATAAAATATTTCATCTAATTAGACGCTTCTGTACTGATAATTTCTTGTTTTTTTTTTTTGATAATATCCATCTTGGTTAGGACATGGGTCGATTTTTCATAGAAAATCTGAGGGGACCTGAGTCAGTATAGGTAAGACATAACGTGACTGACTTGCGAAAATATTTCACAAAAATTAGAGCACAATATATGTCATAGATAAACCAATGAAATTAAAGGACATTTTTGTCACAGAACTATAGAACAGTGATCTCTCTGTTATTGTATATGTCATAGATATAAAACTAGTGGAATTAAATTTTTCGCCAAGGAGCTAAAGACATTAATGTCTCTGTTTCTCTTTGGAAGTAATGTTTAACACAGAGCCGTAGGACAGCATACGTCGTTGATAATGAAAATATTCAAATGCAGGCCCTAGCAAGTTTTGTGGTAATACAGGTATTATCGAGGTTTGGTTTCTATTTGTCTCAGCAGTCACAATTCTACACAGTATTTCTTCATCAAGGTCGTAGTAAAAATATCTATCTCTTTTCTAAGAGTTTTGAATTTATCCGGTAACGCCTCATCATTCACAAAAATAATTAATTAGTGCTACACACATTTCGTCCTTTTTTTGCTTTCTTTTTATATTTTTCAAAGATAAGGGACAATAGTTAATCTTATTTTCTTTTACTGCGTCTTTTACTTTGTTTTTCTTACATCCATGTTTGCTTTTAGCATTAATAGCATTAACTTCATTTTCTTCAGTTTCCGACGGACTATTTTCTGGATATCTACTCAAAAAGTCGCAAGCTGCGTTTGTTTTCCCTTTAAATGTTCAAATTCATAATCTAGGTCTTGGATTTTTCATAATCCATCTAGCTAGAATGCCCATGGGGTTTTTAAATGTGCGCAGGTACTGCAAGCTTTTATGGTCTGATCGTAGTATAAATTTTCTACCAATTAAATAATGTCTAAATTGTCCAAGTGGTAGATAATAGATAGTAATTCTAAGTTTGTGGCGGAATAACTACTTTCGCCTTTTGATAAGGTTTTACTTGAATAGCATATAACTTTTTCTATTTGTTTAGGTGTTCCCTGTAGGGGGTTAGGGTTTTCTACTGGGATTGTTTGCGAAAGGATAGCGCCTATGCCCTTTGAGCTAGCATCAGTGGTAACGATGAATTTTCCGTTTTCGAAATCAGGGAGTGATAAAATTGGTTCAGAAGTGAGCGCCTTTTTGAGTTGGTCTAGGGAAGTTTGAGCTTCCTGGGACCAGGTAACATTATGGGAGTTTCCTTTGGTTAATTCCGTGAGGGGTTTCGCAATTTGGGCATAATTGCGTACAAATTTTCTAAAGTAGCCAGTAAGTCCTAAAATTCCCCTTAATTCTTTCATAGTTCTGGGGGGCTTGAGGTTTTCAAACACATCTTATTTTATCAGGGTCTGGGGATATCTCTCCCTGGATTACTACTACTCCTAAAAATTTAATTTTGGATTGAAATAAATTTACTTTCTCAGGCCGGCATTTTAAATTGCCTTGCCTGAATTTCTCGAACACCTTAGCTAAGGTTGCTAAGTGTTGCTCAGTGTTTTCCCCCACGCATATAATATCATCAACAAAATGAATTATATTCCTTAATCCTCTTAACAGGTGCAATAGGGGTCTACATAACGCGCTTGAACTTGTTTTAAGCCCAAATGGTACTCTCAAGTATTCATAAGATCCATATTCGGATGCTGAAAATGCAGTTTTATGGACATCCTTTTCGGCTATTTTCACTTGGTGGTAGCCTTGGGTAAGGTCCAAAGAAGTAAAAATTTTGTTTTTGCTTGAAATTGAGTCAAGAATTTCGTCTATTCTTGGTAGAGGAAATTTATCGCTAACTACTTGTTTGTTGAGAGCCCTATAATCTACTACGAGTCTAAGATCTCCATTCTTTTTTGGTACTAAGATCACTGGGGCACTATGCGGACTTATACTTGGGCGTATAATTTCGTTTCTTTCTAATTCGTGGATTTTATTTTTTTAACCACTCTTTGTGCTTATATGGCACACGATATGGCTGTTTTGCAACGGGATTACCAGTCGTTAAAATTGAATGCTGATAAAATGGAATCAGCCCGATATCATTTTCAGATGCAGAAAATACATCCTTAAAATTCCATAATAATTCGCATAATTTTTCTTAAGTTCCATATCCGTAATATGATCCATTTTAAATTTGTTTAAAAATTGCGATTTAGTCAAAGGATATTCGTTATTTGAAGTTTTAATACCGTTAACTAGGTTTCTTTTAGAATTTTCCCTTTATTTAAATCATTTTCCGTTAAAAAACCTCGATTTGGACTAAACACGTCCCCTTTTTAATTGTAATTGTATCATTTTCATGGTTATTGGTTACCCAAATAAAACCTTCCCCTTTGTCATAAGATATAATCTGTTCCTCGCATAACAGATTTTCAGGTATTTCAGACGGTGTCGCAAACCATATTTCTGATTTGCTAATTATTGGCTCGATCATTTGTGATATTTGGATTTTTTGCATCGTTTTGGGAGGGATTTTTTGTTTTCCTTATCGCAAATCCGTAATATTTCTCTTCATTTTCATTGTTTATTAGATTCATACTGGCGCTATGCTGCGCCATTGCGGCATCTTGCGGCGTCACGTTGGGTTTTATTATGTTTTTCCACAATTCCACTATTTTCTTAATCTCATCTGATCTGTACTGTCGCATATCTCCTATTTTTATTTTCGCAGATTCAATACTGTTATTATTTAAATTTACTTCATTTCTGCGATATCTCTCAGGATAATTGAACAAATTTCCAATTATGCCCTGTCTTTGCGAGACATGGGGTTCAAAATACTTCGACATTATACCACTAGAAATTTTGTTGACTGTTATGTTATCTTCGTAACCTCTGTTACGATTTCTTAAGGTAGAAATTTCTTCCCCCCACCTTAGCTGGGTATACAAGCTTCTCGTTGGCTATGTCTAATAGTATTCTATTAGACCTTAGAAAATTTGCCCCTATAATAGCTTCATATGGGAGATTGTCACATATAATAAAATTTGTCATGAAGGTTCTATTGTCTCTTTTTACGTTTAGGCAAATTGACCCTTTTGCTTTTAATTTATGACCTGTAACGCTTGTTAAATTGGGATTATTAGGGTTCTTTTGTCGCCTAATGTGCAGAGGCAACATATTAAATACGCAAGAGTTTATGATATTTACAGTAGCTCCACTGTCAACTAAGGCCGTAAAGTAAACGTTTTTCTACACAAAAATCATTAAATATAGGTAACTTGTTAATAATATCACTACAAGAAGGCACTAGTATTGTTTTGGACCTATTAAATATCCCTGGCACCCTCTGGGTCCAACTTATGTTTCTGAGGGGCCTGAAGCGTTTCCCTGAGAATTTATTTCATTTGTCGGTGCCTGTAATAGATATTCAGACGTATTAGGTTCCGTAGGCATATTTAAATGATTTACGTCTGCCTGTCTTTGCCATGTATTATTATGGTAGCGTGGATGTCTCGTGTCAGTGCCGTTTGCTGGCGCTGTTTGCCAGTGCTGTTGGCTTGTAAAATTTTTATTTCTCATCGGCAAATTTTCATTATTTTTATATTGCATTCTCGCATTATATTGGCCTTGGCGAGTATTAGGGTTTTCAAACCGGTAATTAATTTGCCTGTTGGGGAAAGGGCTATACAAATTTGGTTGGTACGCATTATAAGGTACTGATTGGCGCAATCCCCCCTGGCTATAGCCTATTGCACGGCCGGTGCTAAAATTTGTTCTTCTGAACAAATGGTTACCGTAATTTTGCGTATTACCGACAGCATTTCTTGGTTTGGGATTGGTGACGTAGTGGCACTCTCTTGCTATGTGGCCAACACGATTGCAGTTTATAGCACCCTATTATTGTAGGGTTAATGGGCTGAAAACGTACTGTTTTCTGCCTAGCGGGTTCTGGCGTTTTGTTTTTTTGTGCTACTGGGGAGTTATCCCTTGAAAAGAAATTGGGGGATGCTTGATCGCCCTTGAAGATTAGGTTCGCGTTTGAGTCGCCTAGGTTATTTATTTTTGCATTACTATGATTAGCAACCATTTTATCAACTTCGATTAGTCGCTCTACCTCTTGGACTGCAAGATCCAACGTCTGAATATTTTTGGATATTACTACTCTATATAGTTTTGGGGGTAGCCCTTGCAAAAAGGTATTTAGTATGACTTTTTCATACAGTTGCCCAGAACCACTTCCGTATTTTACTTCTACAGAAATGCGTATATTATCCAGATATTCCCTTATATTTTGTGAAAAATCAAAGTTCACTACTCCATGTTTTAATTTATTTATTGAACTGGTTTCTATAAATCTCTCCTTGAATGCTTTTAACAAGTCATCAACCGTATTTATTGGCAAGTTGGCGTTATTTCCTATGGTATGTTTCGACCTGTTTTAGAAAGGTTAAGGCCTGGCCTCTTAATCGTAGAAGCAGCATGTCTTTTAATGCTCCAACGTCTGTTTTTGTTAATTGTACAAACTGGGTCAATTGGATATTAAATTCGTCAATATCTGATTGACCATTGTATTCCGGGATAGATTTTGCAATCTCTATATTTTTTTGCGATTAACTTTTGCACTATTAGTAATTCATTTAGATCGTCCATGTTTTTTTTTTTTTTTGCGTTTATATCGACTTAAAATTTTACTTAACCTATTTTGGGGTAGGCTATTATCTCCTATGAGATATAAGGGGTTTCCTATCGTAGCCTAGTTTTTGGGGAAGATACTTCCCCCACAGCCCTCAGGGCAAGGGTTTTTTAAGTTATGTCGTGGGGGCATATAAGGTTTTTATAGAAAGCTTTGTCGTAGAAACTTCAAAAAGGGCTCATTCGATAGGAAATTCAAAGGGCTAGTGCCTTTTTTAATAGTCAAAAATGATTGGACCCCCTTCTGCCGCCCACCTTTTCCCCAAACACATCAAATTAAAATTTTGAGATAGCTATTTTGTTCAACGTAGTTGAAAGTTCTGGAAATTAGGTCTTTGAGAATGACAACCCCAAAACCCCCTCAGGGTAAGGGTTGTAAGTTATGCCCTGGTGACATATAAGGCTCTTATAGAAAGTGTATTTGTAGAAACTTCAAAGAGGGCTCATTCGTTTGGAAATTCAAAGGGCTAGTGGCCTTTTTAATAGCTAAAAGTGATTAGAGAGGAAATAACCCCCTCTCACACCCACCATTTTCCCACACACATCCAATCAAAATTTTGAGATAGAAATTTTCGTTCAACGTAGTTTAAAGGTCCAGAAATTATGTCTTTGAGGATGAAACTCCCCCTACAGCCCTCAGGGCAAGGTTTGTAAGCTATGCTCCGGGGAATATAAGGTTTTTATAGAAAGTTTTGTCGTAAAACTTCAAAAAGGGCTCACTTGATTGGAATTGAAAGAGCTTGTGCCCTTTTTAATAGTTGAAAGTAATTGAAGGGCAAATAACCCCCTCTGACCCCCACCATTTTCCAAAACATATGCAATCAAAGTTTTGAGATATTAATTTTGTTCAACGTAGTTAAAAGTTGTGGAAACTAGGTCTTTTAGGATGATAGCCCGCTCAGAGCCCTCATGTCAAGGGTTGTAAGTTATTCCCTGGGGGCATATAAGGTCTTTGTTGAAAGTGTTATCGTAGAAACTTCAAAAAAGCCCATTTGATTGGAAATTGAAATGGCTAGTGCCCGTTTTTAGAGTTGAAAAAGATTGGAGAGCAATTGACCCCCCCTCTCACGCCCACCATTTCCCCAAACACATCCAATTAAAATTATGAGATGGGAATTTGCTTCAACGTAGTTGAAAGTTCTGGAAATTATGATTTTGAGGATGGCAAATCTCCCAAACTCCTCAGGCGAGGGTTGTAAGCTATGCCCTGGGGGCATATGAGGTTTTTTATAGAAAGCATTTTCGTAGAGACGTCAAAAAGGGTTCCTTTGATTGGAAATTGAAAGAGCTAGTGCTCTTTTTAATATTCGAAAGTGATTTGAGGTCAACTAACCCTCCTCTCACGCCCACCATTTTCCCAAACACATTCAATCAAAATTTTGAAATAGCAATTTTGTTCAACGTAGATGAAAGTTCTTGAAATTAGGTTCTTGAGAATGACACCCCCCCCCCCCCCCGTAGCCTCCAAGGCAATGGTTGTAATAAATGTCCTGGGGGATATAAGGTTTTTATAGAAAAACATGTCGTAGAAACTTCAAAAAAGGTTCCTTCAAATGAAAATTGATAGAGCTTGTGCCGTTTTTAATAGGCTAGTCGAAACTGATTGGAGGGCAACTAACCACCCTCTCACGCCCACCATTTCCCCAACCACATCCAATCAAAATTTTGAGATAGCCATTTTTTTTCAACGTAGTTGAATGTTCTGGATATTATGTCTTTCAGAATGATAATACCCCCCCCCCCCCCCCCAACACACCCCTCAGGGCAAGGGTTTTATAGAACGCGTTCTCGTAGAAACTTCAAAAAGGGCTCATTCGATTGGAAATGGAAAGTGCTAGTGCCCTAATTAAATAGTCAAAAATGATTTGGGGGGCAACTAACGCCCCTCTCACGCCCACTATTTCCCCAAACACATTCAATCAAAATTTCGAGAAAAAATGTTTGCAGAAAACTGGTTAAGGGTTACTCAGTCACAAATTTGAACTTATATTTTCCTTATTATGGGTCAAAAGCTATTGGCAGGCAGCCGACAAGGGGGCAACAAACATTTTTGCCATGGCTTTTCCCTATTCTGCTCTCTTTCCTTTGGTTTCCTTATAATTACTTTATAGTAAAAAATTTCCAGGGGGACCCTGCCCCCCTCGCCGGTGCCCATGTCCGTGATGGCAACCATTATTACAGGTGAGTCTGTTTTTGATAATCTGTAAATGTTTAAATAAAAAAAAATTCGCAAAACAAGTTTTTCAAAGAAAAGTAAAGAGCTCTATTAAGCCAAGAATGAGCAGAAATAAAGTCAAACAATCTTCCAAGCCTAAACTACCATAAATCAATATCAATAAATAAATTAAACTCAAAACAAACAGAAATTACGATAAATACCCGATTCACACTCAAAACGTGCAAAAATTAGCAAAAAGATGATAGCCCCCATGCCTTCTTGAGACCAAAGCATAATTTGCGCTTTACTGAAAGCAATACCTTTTAAAAGTTTCCATCTTTCTTACCTTCATAAATAAAAAATTATTAAAACTTTAAGGAATGGAATGGATATTAGTATATGTCAATTGAACTGAAAATCCACGGTCATTTGTTTGTTTGTTTTTCTTATGTTTTTTTGTTGTTTTTTTTTTCAGTAAAGCGCAAATTATGTTCTGGTCTTGAGAAGGCATGGGGGTTATCAGCCCTACTCTCATGTTAATTTTTGCTCGTTTTGAGTTTGACTGGGCCATTAATTGTAGTTAGTGTTCATTTGAAGTTTACTTTATTTATTGATAGTGATTTGTGGTAGTTTTATGCTTGGAAGTTTATTTCACTTTATTTTTGCTCATTTTTCAAAACGAGTTTTGAAAAACTTGTTTTGTGGGAAAAGTTTTTTAAATTAATACCTTTACAGATTATTGAGATGTGCCTTACTTCAATCATGGTTGCCATCACGGACAATTGGTTGAGTACCACAATTGCCGAAATATGTGTGCTACAGAGGCTGTTTTGGTGCTACAGTCAAAAAATTTTGGCGCGGACGGTCTGTTTAAGTGTATTTAGATTTGTTTGATGTCAAATTTATATTTTTTTTAATGTAGAAGTAATTGTTTGTTTGTTTTTGTTTTTTTTTTTTTCAGTAAAGCGCAAATTATGTTCTGGTCTTGAGAAGGGAAGGGCTGGGAGAGGGGCTGCCCCCTGCCCAGGTCTAGAACTATCTCTGTTTAAAAGAATGAAAAATGTGTCCTAAGCTGATCGCAGCGCTGATGGTAAAATGCAAGCGTGCAGCTCGTATTTAAGTGTATTTAGATAACTGCCATGTATATAAAATAATGAAACATTTTATTTGATCTGAGACACAAATTTAGTTACATTTATTATGTCTGCAGTGCATCTAAACTATCCGCTTTATGGAAAAAATAGGACGTAAAACTAAAAGCAGGAAAATCAGCATAGGCTAGCAGTTTGTTTTTCAAGAAATGTCTGAGCAAGATGATCCACTATCCTAGGGCCGTAACCAGGATTATTTTTGGGGGGGGTATGTACAATAATTTCTTTTTAAAAAGCTTCAAAATATTTTATATGCAGTTTTGTCGGACAAAAATTTTGGAAAGAGGGGAGGGAGGTAAAAGATGCATTTGGGGAAGAGGGCAATGGGGGGGGGGGGGGGGCTATTTGCCCTCTGATTACCTTTAACTCTTTTAATGGACTCAAGAATTTCGAATTTCCGAGCGAATGAGCCCCACCAAAGTTAATACGACTGTCTTTTCCATACAAAGTGCCTCTGGGAAAAAAAAAAAGTTAAGAAAAACAACATTAGAGCCCTATGGACTTTACTATAGGCATTACTATAGTGTTGCCTTTGATTTTATCAAGTTCAGCCATTTTTTCTGAAAAAATTGAAAGGGGGTAAGCTCTTTTGTCCATTTTAAGAAATTAATGTTTATTAGGGGTGAGGGGGGAGGGGGTTACGCAAGCTCCTCCTATGTCCCAATCTATTCAAGCCATACCCTTACACCCTTCCAAGAAGTCACCAATTCATCTAACTCTTTCATTTTGACATCCTCCCACCCTATTCAGGGACAACTTACTTTTCGTTTATCCCTAGACGGTTGGTCAACGATAACAAACTTTGGTAATGTATCAGAAAATATTAATTACTAGCAACAAAATTTTAAACTATTGGAACGCATCCGATGAAAGTGAAAAATGCAGAGTCGAATGCTTTTAAATGTAGAAGGCCAGAAGGAGCATAGTTAACTATAGTTTAAAATGGGTAGCCATTTACCCCCCCCCCCCCCAGAGAATACTACCCCGGAAAATACTCTCTCCGCTAAATATCCTTTCCCCCGCGTAAAATGACCCCCGAAAAATACCCCCTGTGGAAAATACCGCCCCCCAGAAAATACCCCCCGTGAAAAATAAGGCTTTCCAAATCTGAGAATTTTATTTGAGTTTTATTTTTAAATTTCCTTAGGGGGAAGAAATTTTGGTACTTGTGTATTATGCGCCACTCACTCAAGTCTAAGTTTTCTGTTTTTTTCGTTAGTTTCTTCGTTACTTTAAAAACAAATTTGGGCTATAGATTTGCACATTAGGGGGGGGGGGGGTAAAGTATCGCGGGTCTGCATGCAAAATTTATTTGGTACAATTATTCTGCATATTAGATATATAGATAGATAAGTTTATTATAAAGCCAAATATACGGCCCGTAAAATACACAAATACACATAGTAAAATAACATAAATTAAAAGTACAAATAACATAAACTTTGATCAGCGATCATTATAAAACACTTAAATGAAAACACTGCATTAACCTAATAATTTATCTACTTATCTACTATGGGCTAGTTTAGCTAATTTATCTATTAAGGCCTGCCTCCCCGTAGTAGCATAATTTTTGTAGGCATGAATATATAATGTGTCGGAGGTAATTGGTTTGTTAGAATTGTCTGTGCAGGATTTCAACTCCTGTTTATAGAAGAGCATCGCAAAGTGTTGAAGACCATGTTGTGACCAAGATAAGCCCAGGATTGCACAAAGCCTCCATTGATGAAGGTTCCAGGGACTTTTTGATGTCCGGTTGTAAGCCGGCTTAAGCACTTCGGTGTAGACTTGAGAAGATATATGATCCCTGTCCTGCACTAGTATCCAGGATCATTGCTTTTCCTGAGGCCAATATAATTTCAATGATTTAAAGAACATGAAAATTGGAACTTGGAATGTTCCAATTTTCCAATTAGAAAATGACCATCATATTGATATTTTTACTGACGAATTCAGACGATCCGAACTTGACTTATTAGGAGTTTCACAAACTCATACCCCAGGAGTAGGAAGCCTGAAATTAGGTGATGTAGAATTTGTTTACTCAGGCAGGACAGACGGGGTACATAGACAGGGAATAGGGCTCATGATGAATAAGGAAGCTGCTAAGTCTTGTTTAGGCTGGGAAGGTATGAATAATAGAGTATTAATTGCTCATTTTATGACTAAAAAGTTCAAGGTATCAGTTATAAGCCCCTGTAGAACCGACTGATGGAGATACTAGTGACTCAGATGATTTTACTTACGGTTACAGGACCAAATAGACAGGGTCCAAGGTAGAAATATGATGTTTTTACTAGGAGATTTTAACGCCATGGTCGGTAGAAATAGGGATAGATGATATCCTAGCCTGTGTAAATTTGGTGTAGGAAAAGAAAACAGTAATGGATACAGACTTTTGCAATTTTGTAGGTATGACAATCTAGTTATAACCAATGCGGTGTTTGGTCATAAAATGGCTCATAAGTTAACATGGTATTCACGTGATGGTAAGACAGCAAACCTTATTGATTATGTTACAGTAAACCAAAGACTGGCAGGATCAATACAGGATACTAAGGTATATAGGAGTGCTGTTATTGATGTTAAAAGTAAAGATCACCATCTAGTAGTGTCAAGGGTTAATTTAAAGCTCAAATTTCGGAAGGGTAACTACCTCCCAGGAAGTTATGATGTTGGTAGACTCCAGGATGAGGATTTGAGAGAAACTTTCCACGAACAGTAGAGTACTAAACTTCAGAGTTTAAAATTTGATAATGTGGAAGATGGTTAGAATGGTTTTAGAAAATAATTTGTGAAGTTACTGAAGGTGTCTTAGGGAAGAAAGCTAGGACTGCAGCTAAGAATATTAGTGAAAAAGCCTTATGTTTAATAGAAAGGAGAAGGGACTTGTACAAGAACTATCTGAGCGATAGATCATTTGAAAACAAAAGGAATGTAAAGAAAGCGGAGAAAGCATTAAAATATGCACTAAGGAGGTATCAATTCCTGATTGTTTTCCAAACCATACCCAGGCCCAACCAAGATATAATTTGACCTATCGGTCCCTTAAATCCCTGGTCAATTGATTTTAAATTTTGTAAATCAATAATTATGCGTTGATTAGTACCCTCCTACGTTTAAATTTTTAATTTAAATTTTGGATAAAGTTTGAATATACTTAAAAAGTTGGCGATGAATAGTAATTTTGGTGAAAAGTCCTTGTTAATATTATTACTAAAGAATTTTGGTTGGATGAAAAGGAGTATTATTGTTTGTATGGATGGAAATTCTGTGAGACTTTTGATCTTCTACATAACTGAAGCCATCACAGCCTCTACAATAGGATTTTCTTATCGATAAATACATTACATATATTTTTTTTAAATACATTGAAGTACTTCGTATAAATAGAAACAGAAAAATATTACCATTTCAAATTACTAAAACTAAGTTCGTAGTAGTATTTGCCACCCCAAGGAAATTTCATGGCGGGGCTGATGATGCCCTGCCTTGCCTTTTCCAACTCTCTGCTGTTAGATATGGAAATGTAACATATTAGCTGTATTGAGAAACATTCTAATTAATTCCTACTCCCCTTTCCTCTTTCAACGTTTATCTGAAGCCTCGTGAAGAGTAATTAGTTTGTCCATTAAAATGTACTTTTATAGGAATCTACCCTACCCACACCTAAACAATGAATCACCCCCTCCCCCTCATTATAGCTGATACGAAAATACAGATCAGCAAACATAGCCTAATTTCATTACAAACCTAAATTCATTACAAATAAAGCGAATCAACTTGGTTGAATCCAGCGCTACCACTGTATGGCATTACTTTTTTTGCAACTGGAAAGCCTAAAATATAGTTATTGATACTTCTAAATCAATTAGCTTCTCAGGATTCTGAATTGATTACAAATTCGTCCTCTTCGGGTTAAAGTCATAGTTTGGTGCCCTAAAGCACCTAGACTATCATCCAATCACCACTGTTATTTTGGCATCTGCCCCCCCCCCCCCTGGAAAATTTTCTCCCAGCGCCCTTGAAATTTAGGTACCAAAACCGAAAAAAGCGGTCATCCTTTATTTATTTATATGAATATAAATATTTTTAATTTGTCATATTTTTTTCAAATTAGGCTAATTTGTGATTTCTATTATTCATATTAAAGCAAAACTTGAAAATATACTGTAGAAAGGCACATTTCTTAGGTTTCAAATAATTTTGTTTTAAGATGTAAGCATTCTGAACTTTTATAGAGGTTGTGATCGAAAGAAATAGAAGCAGTTTGCTTCTACTTTGCCATCTGCAAGCCCCCCGTATCTCACAAAATTACCCGAAAGCAGTCACAATTAGAACTGGTCAAAGTCGCAAATGATTTTAGTCAAATTACACTTGTCAAATTTGAATGTCAAACTCGTAAATTTATGATTGAACACTAAGCTATTTAACGTTATTTCGCGCGTTTGTTCGAACCAGATTGTGGCTCTTAAAAGGGCCATTGGTTAAAAACCGGTTAAAAAGAATTATGGTACTTAAGCTTTCAGGTCACAGATACAAAAGGTAGGTTGAATATCTTTTGGCATTATGGTCACCCTCTTGGCGTGATTGGACAAGTTGGTATTCCCAAAAAAGCCAAAATAGATATGCCGCGCTAGCTTCTAGTTTCTAGTTTCTCGCTAACAATTAAATTACGGTCTAGCTGTATCTTGAAATCTCCTAACCACCTCACTGGTTTTTAACCAATTAAAAACGAGGGTTTCCTTGAAATTTTTCTCCCGGTCATTTTCAACTTGCGAGATATGACACAATCGAGGTTAATCAATAATATTTTTCAAGGAATAATATCATTACTTCAAGGAAGTTCAACCAGGAACTTCCTGGTTGAACTTCCTTGAAGTAATGATATTAGGGCTGTTTTAAAACATTTTTTTAAACAGTTTTAATGATTGAATTTAATGTAAGTTTCTTTTATAGTGTTTTTATTCTCTTCGTCTGTTTTGATGAGGACGGCCCTTGGATATAGGGTCAAAATATTCATTTAAAATTGCTTTCCACTGTCTTGTATAAAAATTTCCCTGTTGTTCTACTTATTTGTTTATGATGGAAAGGCAGTGTGGTCTTCGTCGCTATTTAGCACCTCAGACATCTCCTACGACGAATATCTTTGCTCCTACGAACAGATATCCCATTCATTCATCTGAATTCTCTTCCCCGGGTAAGGGTTAATTTCATTTTATAGTTCTGGTTTAAGATTATGTATCCAAATAAACTGTAAGTACTTTTTTCAAATTCATTTTATTAATTAATTAATAATATATTAAATATTTTCATTTATTAGCTGTCCCCTCTATTTATTTTTATTAAAAATAAAATTTCAAAAATTACAAAATGATTACAACTGTTATATTATTATTTGTAATTTTATACTCCTTAGGTTTTCTTGCCCAGGGTAAGTGCCCCCCCTCTCCCCCTCTCTGAAACGCCTCTGGAGTTGGACCAAGTTCACATTTTTTTTCACGACCTATCGTTATTTTCGCTTACGACCTATCTTTACCTATATTTAACTCATGTTTCCATTAAAATTAGAAAATATAGAATCTTAAAGTAACAGTTTTTCTATCTGCATGATGAGTAAAAAGAGGTATTCGGCATCATAGGGTGATTGAACAAATCCGCCATCGTTACAACGTTAGCTGCAGCTTAGTAAAGAACAAACTACAGCCTATAGTAACCAAAAACATACTAAAAAATGTATTAGAAGAGAGAATTGCGCAAAAAAACTTGTAATATATCCTAAAATTAATATAATTTTTAAAAACTAGCGCTTTACTGAAAACACAAAATCGACACCACAAAACACAATTAGGAGCCGGTAATAAGTACCCTAGAAAAAATAAAAGACTAATCTGTAAGGCTGTTAAAAGTACTTTAATGGTGACAAAATCAATATAATTTCATCTACAGCTTAAATTCTCTCAGATTTTCAATTAAGATTAGTTTCCGGTAATGAGGTAATATTCCCGAATTATACAAATTTAAGTAAATATTATGTGTCAGTTTTTTTTGTTCCAATAATACAGATATATGTCGTATAAACTAAGAAGCAAGTAGAAATGGGTTATTACATACGAACAGAACATAATTTATTCATGGATTATTGATCCACTAAGGGGTCAATGACACATCTTTCAAGGTCAATCAGGGAGTGTTTATAAGTGTATTGACTCAGGGACGAAGTTTGCACATGCGCACTGAATTCTAACGGGGCAATGTATTGATCCACTAGAGGGGACTAGATTTCTGAAAAATTGATTACATAATCGACGGGGAATTATTGATCTGCTAACGGGAAGTGACGCAGCTGTTATAAGGAAGGATTTTTGCTATAGTTTTTATTAGTGTGTGAATAGAATTCAAGGAGTGAGAACAGTTTGGCTTCACTCATTAGGATATATTTATAATAATGAGTGGAATGTTTACACTATTAGAAGTTGGTAGCAATGATACAAGACCACCAAACATTGCAGTGGAAATCACGAGAGGATCACGACTTTGTCTAGGATAGGATGAAGTATATGCAAGATATGTGATATCTTTGAGCTAATTTAAAATGGAGGATCAACTATGTTTTCGCTGCAAAAGTTGATATAGCACATGTGAATAGACTTCAAAGTGCTTTAAATGCAATAGTGAAGCATATTGAAGACAATAAGCTGTATCGCTAATTGTACATGTGTAATATTATTGTTGCAATTATACAATAACATTGTTTCGACATCGAAAATGTCCCTTTCTTTTTGTTAAAATGTTAGGCGAACGATTCATGGTCAGTCTAGAGTCAGCAGTGAGAGTGATAGGATTGAAAAATAAATAAATTTGAGAAAGAGAGAATAAAGACATTGTTGTATATACATTTTTTCATTTGTTAATAAACAAATTCACATACATTTTTAAGCACTTCACTCGTAGGGCACTAAAAATCAATATTATACAGGTCTGAGAGGATATTTTTCCACTATAAAGTAATTCAGACGTGGATTGTCTACATAAATGTTGAGAGAATGCTTGTAAGTATAGCTGCAATATCCGAACACGAAATACAGTAGCGCACAGAAACCAAAGATTTTAGTCGTCAGATCCTGCAATCTCTTCCGATTTTGAATAATAGTTTTCCCACTGCTCTCAATATAGTTGCTGATGTGTGGAGTGTAAAATGTACAGGGTAGGCCAAGAGGATCAAAAAATTCAATCGTCTTCATTGTTTGAAAGCTGCACAACAAATGGCCAGTATTCACAGTCAACGGACTGCTATTAACAATGATTAGGGTATTGTTGGCACTTCGAATTTTTCCAAAAAAGTCCAAGGGTAGACAATGGGATCTGTATTTGGACATGTAGGGGTCCATATTAAATATATTGATTATTTGACTGGTATTCATGGTGCAAGGTCTAGTAGAACACTGACTTTGGGAGTGATTTCCCAATAGATTTCAAATTGATTTAGCGACATTAGTACAATACTCTCAGCTAATGGGTCAGCAAATGTACACTCTAAACGTACACTCCCCGTTCGTACTATACTTATATCCTGGGTGCCAGACAAATCCAAGACAATGATACCATGTGTTTTAGCAAACATTTCTTCGGTTATACCATTTTCAAATAGTTGTGAATCATGATCTAGGGTTTGCATGGTCAAGTCATACAATCTTCTATAGGATTTATCAAAAGATAGATTGTAGAGTGGGATTCCATTTACTTTGCAGACAAGAGATGAAAGCCCAAAAATTTCAAATTTATGTAGGTATCCAGTCCACGATCCTATTGCACTAGTGCATTTTTAAAAATGCCAAGGCTAATTTTGACAGAATTTTTGCATTGATAAAGGATGAGTCGGTGAAGGTACGTGAGCCTGTGGCAATATGACGTTGATTGGTGATTGGTTGAGGAACAAGTAGTTTAATATTATTTCCAATGGCTCTCAGTTTTTTCCACTGCCAAAGCAACAGAACTCATAACCTGTTGTTTGCGTACATATAGTATTGCAGAGGTGAGGGAGAGAGTTACATCAGGATTGGCAGCAAGTTCTTTTCGTAAAATGAAATTAGATGGTGCAAGCGTCAATTTTATATCTACTTTAATATTGGGTGGTAGCCATTGGGGTATATTAAATATTTCATGATATATTTTTTCAACTAGATGTAATTCACTAGTTGTAGCATTTTTAAGTGCATCTGTACTATCAGCATTAGTAATATATTCATATCTATTGGAGGTGCCTCTCAATTTCTTGTATGACATGGGTGTCATCGCCATGAATTGCATATAGCTTGTATAATTTGAGAGATTGTTGCTTGTGCTCACCAGTGTACCATTTATGTAGATACTGATTTGACGAAATAAATTATGTAATATACAATTTTCACAGGATATTCCATCGGCAAGAATTGGCAATGTATTATCGGATTTCCGAACTTTCATTCGTAAATCTATAAATGTCGATGACATGTCCATAAAGTAGTCTTGATTGGAATAATTTTGAAAGTGGATATTATCGGAGAAGGGTTGTTGTGGTAAAATTGTTCATAGTATCCTTGTTTTACAGTCACATCAACATTTTCTGCATTGAATAGATTTAATGATGAAGTGATTGAAGGTTGGGAATCCTTATGCGGTAGATATGACATCTTAGGAAAAGAAATCTAGTTTCGATCTAACAATTCTCTTCCTGGGCTTCTTCCTCTGTTTACTGTACGTGTCGTCTTTTTCCTTCTTTTCTTTGACAGGGGTGATGTCTATCGTTTGTGACCTGAGTAGAGACTGATGAGTGATGTACTGTTTCTTGACCTTTTTAAACCTTTTCCATTTTGATGAGATTTCAATTGTTCACCAAGGGTTCGCGCACTGGACCTAAGATTTTCCAAAGCACATTTTTTTAAAATCCTTGCCAGAGCCCCAATCGTCTAGCGTAGAGGATGCAAAATCTGTCGCAGCCGGTACAGTATATCTTCTAGCTAGAGGTAGTGCAGAGCAAACTAGCTTAGCAAACTAACTGCCAAGACCATAGCCAGACATCGACGAGCGGCCTTTGTAATTGTCCATTCCATTGCCCAATTGTCTTGGGCCAACAGTACTAACATAGCATTCAATATCAGGACAAATGAATACCACTTTTTTTATTATACATCTTGTTGTTGAATGGGTCGAAAATGGCATGTAATTACAGCCAAACCTTTTGTTATTGCTAGGGGATCGCCTAATTCAGTTCTTAGTGTTAACTGACAGAGTTCCAAATAGGAAGTGTTTACGGGGATATACTGAAGATGTTTTATATTGTAGTGGTGAATATGTTCTTGATTGGTTTTTTTCGTTCAAGAGCTCGTAGGAGGGAACATTGCTATTGTCGACCCGGGATGTTTCAACCAATGAAGCGTAGAGAAATATACAAGTGTCCGTTGAGAAGGCAGACAGGTAGTCAGCAAAAAATAAAATTAGTGTTTCCAGCACTTTTACCATTGATTATATTGAGCTTAAATCCAAGAACATCTTTTAGATTATCATTGAGAATAACCTTTTCATCGGCAATGGGTGAACTAATGTAGATCTTGCCCTCCTCTCTTTTGAATAATTGAAATGAAAGGCTCCTTTTTTTCACGAGCGGAAATTCTTTAATAATAGAACGGCATAAATCATTCATACAGGTGAGTTCTTCATACGGTAATTCGATATATGGATAATTCATCCAATTGATCTTTTGAATACAGTCGACAAGAGCCACTTCATGCTTTCCATCATCGAATTTGATAGTGGGGAAGGGTTTCGTCCAAAAATCACTTGTTCTATTCAAATCATTGTAGAGAGGATCAGAAACATTGGACATGAAAGTCACAAAGAAATCTTTAGGCATTGTTAATGTCCTCAACACTGACCCAAGAATCAAAAGCAGAGTTGTATCCTAGCCAGTGAACAAGCAACTGTCTCTTGCCCCTGCGTGTACGACTCTTTAATATATTTTCAATTTGATAAATTTCACTAGTGTTTCTAACTTTTTGCAGTTCACATTCATAAAAACCACCGAGAATCTCATCATCTTTGGTGTCTCGCAGTCGATATGTTGTGGGTGTAGTGTCTAGCATTTTGGACACTTTAAAAGTTTAGTGCTCCATAAATAATTCCCCTTTTCAAAAATATTGGGTTCTATTAATTCGAACAGTATCACCAACATTGAATTTCTTCTTCACAATTTTTTTTCTTTTTCACTGGAATATTGCCTTAGAAAAGCATCAAATGTATTTTCACTGTAATGAACTTCCCGAGGGCTAACATTTGACAGAGATCGATGTAGTCGTTGGTTGTATATTTGCATGATTTTATCTAAATCATGAATCAAAGCAACAGTATTTTCAGTGCAATATCTTGAAATTAATTGACGAATCGTTCTTATCAATCGCGCAGAGGGAAAAAGGCTTTAGTTTTCAATTTGTTTTCCACGAAGCCTGCGATTCCGATACAGTGTGTAACTTGGTTTGAAGATACTCTTTTGCTTTTTTTAATGTGCTGCCATCTATTTCAGAGGCAACTTTAAAAAGCGTTGTGGGTGAACTTAGACTTCCCGCTTCATCAATATTTTTCATAGACATGTTTTAAAACTTCATCCATTTACGTAGTGTAATATCCATTCCCCTTTTGCACACTGGAGGGTGAATCAATACGTCTTCGCTTTTTGTCTAGCCGCCATCGTTGGTGTTATAAAATCATTGCTGCTGCTGCTGCTAGTATTTTCCAAGATTTCTTCTTCTTGTTTTTTAAATGGTGTTGGTGTTATTGGAGGACTATACTCTCTTATTTTCTTTAGAACACGCTTATTGCCAATAAGACTTTTGGGGAAGTTTGATGCATTCAGAAAGGTGTATAGATTATTGTCAAATGATAAAAGTCCTTTACGATTCGTCACCATATCACAAAATAAATCAACTAGATTATAACCTTTTCCCTGAATTATAATTCGTTTCCCTGTGCTATCGACCTGTACTTGATCACCATCACCACCACTTTCCAACATGAGATATGCTAATACACTTTTACTCTGTTCTCGATTGGTCACTGGCAATAGGTTTCCAATTGATGTCACTATGGAATTCAACTCCTTCTCCTTTGATTGCACTGCTGAATCTTGAGGAGATGTTTCCTGTTTAGGGGGATCTGTGATGGTGGCGGGTCTCTCACGATAAGTTCTATGTTTGTCAACACGTCGCAATGCAGCTTGAAGTAAAATTAGCTTTCTATCATCGGCAATATTTTCATCATTAATGAAATTGCTTAGATATTCTTCAAAATGTTCCACGAGCAAGAGGACAAGTTCAAATGGCGTCGATTTATAGGGTTTAGCCATCTAGAGAAAACTGTTTACAAGTCCTGCAATTATCGGCAGTAAAAGTGTAAAAAGCTACCGCCAGCTTGAAGGAGACGTTTTTCTTTTAAAAATTTTTCCTTTCTTTTTGCAAGCCAAGGCAGGTACAATGGAACGATGTTGCTTTGTCTGTTGTCTAACACCTTCTGGCAAGTGTACATTGCCCTCAGTTAAATTTAAACAAAGTTCAGATATTAGATTAATGAAATCATTGTCAACACCCATGTTTTAGTACGGCCTTCCGAGTGTGGAGGTTTTGAAGTGCCTAAAACGGAAAATAAATGCCGTTGTTCGTGTAGTTTCTTCAGTTTCATGATGACAACTAATAGCTTTTTTCTACTGTTCGCTGGAAGATATACTGTAATTTCTTTGTCGAAAATATCTGTGACTACAAGTAGATCTTCTGGTGTATCTGATTAAGATCTAGCAAAATGTACCCGTAGGGCTTATTTGTTGTCTGAGTGTTCGTTGACAGCAGAAATTTGGGAGCACCTGGACATACTTGCTTATTGAGAGATATTAGCGAACTTGAATCACGAAGAACTCGGTAGATAATATAGAAGGTACAATTCAAAGCAAGGGTTCTCATACATTTGCTCTGATGAAACAGATTGTGTAGAACCAGGGTTATGGAAATGTGTTCATGATGAGAGCGAATGGTAAACAGTTGTAGCATTTTTCCTGTGAGAACTGTTCAATTGATTCAGCCAAATCATCAATAATCAGCATGAGTTTGGTTCAATACTATTGAAAACATCAAGTCCCCGTATGAATTGTATTGTATGGATGTGGCAATAGCTTTTATTTGATCGTAGGACTCCTACCAAATACTATAGCAATAATAAATTTTCTTTGGTTTTTCCAAAAACATTTTATTACAATTTTAAATTTATTTTAGCTAAAAGTGTCGTTAAACCCAGACATTGATGGGCCACACAGAAAATGATCTGAATGGTGTTTTAAATTGATACTGCTGCTGTTGACAACAGTCGGACTACAAATAACTGTAAACCATACTTTTCCAATGAATAACTAATAATTTTCCCATAGATCTATCTAGTACAAAGAACAACAAAAACAATATTTCATTCATTTATTAACATCAGTACTTGTACAACACGAATAGTACACACACACTATTTGTTCACAAAGAACAACAATAGCATTTATTAACAAAAATAATTTTCTGTACAGCAATAATAGTACACACTATTTTTCATTTATTAACATCAACACTTTTTCTGTTCAACAAGAACAACAATATTTATTAACAAAATTTTTCATTTATTGACATCAACACTTTTCTGTACAGCATGAACAACAACTGCATTTATTAACAACAACACTGTTTTTACAACAACATTTTTCATTTTTTGACAAAACACTTTTTTTTTGTACAGCAAGAACAACAATATTTATTCAACAAGAATAGTAGACACATTTTTCTACAACTTAAAATAGCAATGAGCACTATTTGTACAACAATAACATTTTTCACATAAAAAAACACGAACAATAACACAGTTGAACACTATGAATTTAAAGATACCCCCTCCCCCTAAGGACCCCCAGACCCCCGGGAGCCACAAGCAAGTGCCAGGAGCAGGAGCCGCGGACCGAAGGCCAGCCGCGGGTGGGACCCTCCACCCCCCCCACCCCCCCCCCCCCCCCTCCACCCCCGGAGATCACGTGGAAACTCTGTATACAATTATCGCTACTGCAGGTTAGATTAGATTGTACTATTTGAGCATTTAAGTTAATTTATCAGGTTAGATTAGGTTAGATATTTAGCATTTAAGTTAATTTATCAGGTTAGGTTAGGCTTGAGCATTTATCCGGTTAGGTTAGTTTAATTTATCCAGACCAAGTTGGTTGCGATAGTCTACACATTCAACCCGGTCTGAAATTCGATAGTAGCCGTTGGGGAGTACTTTTACACCACCCTCGAGCACAAAGACCTTGTCAGATATACATGACTGGCATTCTTTTTCAACTCTAACAGTATAATTTTTTATACTTCAGAGATCGAATTGCTAGCACCGTTGGTCTCGGCACTAGACAACAATCTACACAGGTTCTGTAGACCCTCATGTTGAAATTATTTTTTTACAAAATGTGTAATCACACCCCTTTACATGCTTGCTTTATATCTTTGTCGTGGGTTTCTACGCAATAAACTTTAGGACCGGGAACACCCCATTGGGTGTTAAGTCACTCCCCGTCTCTGATTTTAACATTAGTAGCGGATTGGGAGCTTGACGTTTCACCAACTCGGGGCAGAGGGACGCATTCGAGTTAGTGAAAGCCATCCGCGAGCTGATATGCACCCCTTTTTCTAAATCATTTAATAAATCCCTGGTTTTTTACTTTTAACAGCAGAGAATCTGTATCCCCATAATAAACTTGAACCTCCCCCTCCCTTAGCCATTGTACCTTGCACACATTGTAAAAAAAAGAACACAACATGAAGCTTTTTTGAAATTTCCAGTACTGACCTACCTCCCGCTATATTCTAGTTCAGTACAACATTTCTCTTTTTCTGTGTAGAAGAACCATGTTCGGCTCTATGCTCGTGACGATGTAAAATTAGGGTCGACAATATTCGTGCACATTCTTGGGGGCAGGTTACGACGTCACAACGGATCTGTTCCGTACGCTTTCGCACATTTTGCCAAACGCTGAATTTAAATTGAGCTTTTACATTTCCTTTTCTACTTTACTTTTGGCCTGAGAGCGTTTACCGACAAAGGTGTCAATAAAAGTCTTCATGCAGGGTTTCTGACTGAATTTCAGGACCCTATGTATTTTTGTGATCTTGAAACCATTGTTCACCATCCATCGCAAAAGCATATGGTGAACAACGATATTCTGTTTAGGGTCTAGATCTGCAATCAGTTTTCTGTTTGGAGGGGTCCAGTGCATAACCATATTATCGACCAAAGATCGATTGTAAGGGCTCAGCGATTCCTTGGTCACTGGTCGATTGACACAAGGGAATACAAATTCTTGACTGAATCATAAAGCGCCATTGGTATGTGCCCGTCAATTTCAAAGAACCATCCTTGTGGCCCATTGTCCTCGACGGTGTGAATGTCAAAGATCTCACAAGGATTCTTAAGCCATTTATAGTTTCCACACGGCAAAGAGTAGTGAGACATTGCCGAGGGGTACAACGACTTCATGTCAAGGAAAACTGCATTTGACTTTACACCAGTGTCTTGCCCACTTAGATCTGTTGTTAAAAAGCGATCCCCATGAAAAACATACCCCCCTCATCATCTTTCTACAAAAAGGTGTTGATCTACATCAGTGATCAACCCTGTTTCCTCCCTACTAATTTTTAAAATCAAGTCCATCACCATATGTGGTATGGAAAAATAATAACCTATATCTAATCCAAACTCTGAATAGATTTGATCTGTGTTCTTACAGACAATATCTAAATGAATTAAAACTTCACTGGCCAAGTACAGTCTACAGTAATCCCACCCATTTTTACAATTACCCTTAGCCCAAACCCTCTCGGCAAATTGATATTCCTCGGCAGTGCATTCACTATTGGTGAGTGAATTATCGAAAGCATCAATTGGAGGTAGTTTCACCTCGCTTAACCGAGCACCAGAACAGCAATAGTCGTATGTATATACGCCCTACAGGTCAGTAGGTCATACATTTCACTGTCTGGAAAGTGCTGTTTCAGCAGAGGAAACTATCAAAATTGTCACTTTTCTGCACTTAAATCAATTGACTCAAAGCCTTGGGAAAAAAATAAATGAATCTAAACACCTGATTTTATTCCAACACGTATGCCCGTTATCCTCCGCCTGCCATTTCAACTCGAGAAGCCCCAGCTTCTCAGCCGATTTGGGGATAATATTGTAGGTAAATAAATTGTTTACCCATGGACTATTTACTCCCCCTCCCTCCCTATGCATACAGGCCAAAGCCGGTAAAATAAATTTTAAATCATAATTTAAATTGTGAATGAAAGCCGGTATAAAAAAACTGCTGGCTTACATTCACATTGCACGATTGATGTGCAACACCACGAAAATTAATACCCCCTGATGATATTTCCTGCCACAAGTGATTATGATCCCTGACTTCCCCATCCCCCCTCTTTTCCCTTAGCCCCTTTCCCCTTAGCTCCCTCTTCAAATTCCCCCTTACAAACCCAGCATATTTTCTGATTTTTTAATCGCTAGACGATCCTCTGCAGACAACAGCATTGGGTAATGGGTATTTATCAAACGAGAAATAGCTCCGTTTGCGGTGATAATTAATTTAGTTAACGCCTTGATCATGCACTCATTCTCATCCAACGTCTCGATTATTTCCAACAACTGCATTGTGTTAGAGTTGTCTCTTTGAGCGTGGGCATAGGAAACCGCTATAGCTTGATTTTCTTTGATTCGATTCGGAAATCGATGATCGTTCACATCCACTAGCCTAGCTTCACATTCTAAAGAGATTTTATTGCTATGGATGAGAGTATTTTGGAAATTTTTAAATCTTAAAATGGCCCTGTTACCCGGAACTGTTTCCACTGATTGGTAGCCATGCCGCCTACAATGCTTCATGTGATTCTGTAGCTTTAAATCACTATGAAATCTATACAGAAACGTTGGAGAGTAGAAACATGCACCCTTATTCTTTCCCTCCCCCAGAACTCTACTGATATCTGTAATTGGGTTAAAATGGCCAATTGCATTGGGTTCACTAGGTGGTGTGTATAACAACCAAACCAGTGCTTCACCAATTCAATTGACGCACCCCTTACTGGGAACAAAACTCCCTCTTTATTAGAACGTGCCCCATACTCAAATTCAGTTTCGTATGAATCACAGTAACAGCGATATTTAAATGGGCATTGGCCCTTTCAAAAATATCAATTGATCTTAGCGTTACTGGGAATTTTTCCCTCTAAACAAGTGAAATCTGCAGGGGGAAAATCAGAGCCCACCTTTCCATGTACAGTCCAGTATTCTAAATTTTTTTGTTTGTGTTACGTGCTAGAGGCTCGAATGCTGATATGAGGAAAGCGTACATGAAACATTTTAGACCTGTTTCAAAACAGATTCGTTGAACGCCTTGACAACCCTGTAAATCTGGATTATATATTAAAACTATAGACCCCTCAGACACCCCACCCCCTCTTAAAATACAATCTTTTTTAAATTTACAAATATTAACACTTAAATTTTCAATAAAATAAAACTACCAACCCACTCCCGTTCTCATTATCATTTTCGAGATGCGTAATAATGCGGCCTATCCATTGCATAAAAACTGTTTCATAATTTTCTAAATGTGGGTAGACCACTAGCATCTCGGTATGTACATAATGGTGATATACCTCACTCTTGCCCTCATTTAAATAAAATATCTTTAAAACAGTTGAAACCTTAATAGAGTCCCTACCCCCCACAGCTGAATCTGGTTTTCTAGAAGTGCACGAATTTTATCTACATATACATGAAAAAATATCTATAGGGTCAAATATAACATTCCCCCCCCAAAAAACTGAATTAAAGGGATCCCCAAAAGTTGCGGTATAGACGACTATTGTATTTAATATTGAATTTGTTGATGAAAATCTGGAAGTATTGTAAATTGTGTACTATTACCCTCCCCCTCTTGTATATCACCACCTAAACCCCCTCCCCCGCTTTGTTCAACAACAGGGCTATAAGAATTTATTGGAGCTATTTCATTTGATTGAATAGGAACTATGTGTATTAAATCAGTGGGGGGGGGAGAATTCTCGGTTAGTTCATTGACAAAATCGTCTAAAAGTTGTAAAGTATTTTGGACTTAGCAATGGCAAGTACCCCTGCTCAACTGTGCTACTATTTACATTAAAATAATTAGTTAGAAAATTATCCATATTGTCAGGTGTTTCAATGGAATTAACAATACCATGCCATTTGTTGATAATAGACGTTTCGTTGTCCTGAATGGCATGAAATTCCGTAGACGCGTCAATGAATTCTTCTTCTTCAACTGACGAGGGGGGGATGGCAAGGAATATGGAACCAATGCAATCTATAATAAGAAAATAGCTTATTTTCAAAGTGTCTAAATCACCCTATTTTTTAATTGGATTATCATTTACATGTGCTTAAAAACACGCTTAGTAGTAGTAGTAGTAGCACTTGGTTAATTCACTACTCTAATACTCTATATATCCTGAAAGTTCCAATATCCAACTTAATATAAGATATTTACAATATAAAACATGACTTAGTAGGTTTGATTTTGTTTCAAAAAACTCCCCCAAAAATTTAATATTAATCCTCTCTATCTGCTTTGGAAAAAAAACGATGTCTCTAAATACTTGGTTTCACTTAAATACTCTATATATCCTGATAGCCTACCAATTTTAATATTGATACACAATCATTCTGATAAACACGACTTAGTAGGTTTTTTTAATATGTTCAAAAAACTCCCCCAAATAATATTTACAGTATTATCCTATCTATCTGCTTTGGGAAGTCCTGGTTTGATTTTGCCCTCCTCCTTAACTACTAATGGACGATTAATACGTGCCTTTATCTTGGTTTGAATTTGCCCTAACCTTTCTTGATACACAACTCATTCTGATAGAAATTTGTTTTTAAATATTTGTAGAAGCAAGCATTCATTAATAAAGCAGTTTATATCGCAAAGATTTTGCCTACTTACTATGGAATATAGTGCCTTTTTCGGCTTCGCTAACCTAATTCAGCGGTTGAATGCATGCATTCAATATGATTCAAAAGGAGAACGCTATATTTCATTTGGAGAAAAAATCTTAGCGAGAAATAAAATTTAAAACTTACATCTTCAAATTCAGGTTGCACTTGAGCGCCGGATGATCCCGGGAACACATATCAGAGAATGGACGGGGTGGTGACGTCCGTTTCTTGCGCAGCCGGGCCAGCAATATCATAGGGTTGTGCAGCCGAGGTGGTGATGTCACTGGCTTGGGGGGTTGGAGCAGTGGGGTTCACCATTTTGTAGTTACCCGCCCACTCTCTCTTTACCTTTCTACCTGGCTGCATAGGGGCTGGCACGGATGGGACTTGAGCAGGCAGCGCTGGCCTAGAACGGATGTGGCTGGCTCTGGATGGGCCAGCTATCTCCGGTTGTTGCATAGGAATAGCGTCATTACCCTTAGCTCTCTTTTCAGGAGGAGAAGGAGGGCATTTCTTACAATTGTCCTTAAAAGAAGAAAAAATTTAGTATAAAATAACGACTCCCTGTTAGAGAACCTCCTCCTACAGAATTTATTGTAAGGCATAATTTTGTTTAGAAAGCATCTGCCATTGTCCCAAAGAAGCCCCCCCCCCTTTTCAGCAAAGCAAAAAGTAAAAATTTGGGAGGAAGAAGCTAGGCTTAGAAATCAAACGTTTTTATTACACAACTTGTGAGAAATAAACCCCGACAATCAGTAGTCTGTAGCCTTAGGATAGAAATCAATGTTTCTATTTTTACCATTTAGAAAATAAAACAACGTATAAATTAAAGCAGAAAGAGCTAAGATGTGTTTAAAGTTAGAAAAAAACTATCATTATTCTTTAGGGCCAAACAAACATCAAATTCAGGTCAATAATTTAAAATCTATATCTCAAAAAAGCTAGCCATAAATATGGTATAAATTAAAAGCTAACCAAACACTAAACTTTAGTGTTATAGATATAGGAAAGGCTACATTAGTTTTTCTTGTCAAAAGGTGTACATGTCTGCACAATGAATCCACCTCCTTGCAGTTCACGGGGGGAAACAGTTTGTTTCACCTTACAACGAAGTTGTTTGAAGCCAACCCCATAACTCAGGCACAGTCCCCTCCCCCCTCCCCCATATAAACACTGAGTACCAAATTAAAATTGTCCCCTGCAAGGTTTGCGGGGATAATTTAAGTGGAGTCCATTATGGAGTAATGACCTGTGAAGGCTGCAAGGCCTTTTTCAAAAGATCAGAAATCGTGACAAACTACCATACCTCAGGCAAAAGAATTGCTTGGTCGACAGAGCCACCCGAACTCGATACCAATATTGCAGACTGCAAAAAATGTTTGACAATAGGAGTGTCTAGAGACGGTAAGTTTGCCCCTTTTTCAATGCATCTTCATTCCAATTAGTTCACTGAACAATAAAGGGAGAAAATGGGTCTAGGCGTTTACCCCTCGCAGAAAATAGTTTTGGGGCTGCGCAATAATCCCAAAAACAGCAAAAAATAAATGATGGTTTAATTGGCATCACCAATGTACTATTTTTCCTTTTTGAAACACTTTTGACTTCATTTATGTGCATTGGTTTAGGAATTGTTCAATAATTGAAGAAATTTAAAAGAATAAATATGTTTTTGAAAATAGTTTTCTTTTTATTGAAACAATCACTGTCAGAAAAAAGTATTTATGCCCTTATGTTAATTTATACTATAAATAATAAATTCGCATATCATTTTTTCCCTTTTAATAATACAAGATGACAATTTGAAGCCTAGTAACAACTAAATTTAAAAAAAAACAAGTAATTTTTTAAAATGAAAGTGAGGAGAGACACTAAAACCTAAAAGGAGCAGAAATTATTCAGTATATGAAAGGGGTGGTCCCCTCCTCAACACATCGCTCTTTACTCTTGAGTTTTTCATTATTTTAAAAATTAGAGAGGGGACTTTATTGTAAAGAGCAAGCTGTTGAAGAGAAGACAACCCCTTTCATATACGGAATAATTTCTGTTCATTTTAAGCAACCTTGTTTTTTAGTTTAATTCTGAACGTGTTTTTAAACCGTTGCCGGTTCGAATTTTGCACACCGTAAATGAAAAAAAATTTGCGTAATAATTTCGATATATTTATTTCGTATATGACGCGTTGCCCCCTTCTCAATACCTTGCTGTGTGTACTAAGCTGTTTACCACTTTCAAAAAAGCTTCTGGTTCTAATTAAACGGCCCCCGTGGTTCAATAGCCGTTCTTAAGAAATTGGGACAAACAGTCAAACTTTAGCGTAAATAGCAAGGTATTGAGGAGGGGGGCAACTCTTCATACATAAAATAATTTCTGTTCGTTTTGAGTTTTACTGTTCGTTTTGAGTTTTACTTAGCTCCTTACTTTCAGTTAAAAAAATTGTTTTTTATATTTATTTCTGACCGTTTTTGAAATAACACCGGTAAATCCGACTCACCCTCCATGAAATATACCCACGTCACTCACGGAAAACTTCTCCTTTGAAATTTTTCCCATGTAAAGTGTACCCCTCCCCCGATCAAACTCCTTCCAGACAGTTCCATCCTCGCTGAAAATCCCTCCTCCCCCTAAAATTGCTTGAGGACAATTCAGACTGAAAATTTCTCCTTATCATTCTTTCATTTGAATAATAAGACTTTAATCTGATTTCTCGATAACTCCAGAATGCCCCCTTCTGTGGGAATTATTTCTGGGATATCAAAACATGTGGAAAATAACCCCTAGCTAATTCTCCCAGATTATCTACACATGCAAAATTTGGAAAGAGAATGTTGTACAATTAAAAAGACAATTTCGTATAGTAATTGTTTCAAATCCCCCCTCCAGTGTAAGATTTCCCTGGAAAATTCACCACCTAGAATTTTTTCCCTCTCTAAAGAAGATTATCCCTGTAGAAATCCACCCAAGCATAACCCCCCCCCCCTCCGAAAAATGTCTGTATGCTTTCCAATGACAAATACTATACGTAAACATTGGGTAAGTTTTGTAAGTTAAACACCTTACCCCACGACTGTGATGAGTTATTTTACACTTAAAGGCGAAGTTATTTGCTCTTTCAACTATACTGGTTAAAATGGCTCCAAATTTTGATCAGATAACTTTTGGGAAAAGTGGGCGTGGGAGGGGGGCCAGCTGCCCTTCAGTGTTTTTGGTCACTAGAACTTTAAATTTTACTTTGAATGCACCCTCTCCTGATCTTCTAGAACCATTATTTTCAACAGGATTACCTCTCTGTGGAAAAAAAAAAAACACGCATCCGTGATCTGTCTTCTTGCAAAAATAGCAAATTCCACGTTTTGGTCTATAGGAGCTTGAAACTTCTACAGTAGGGTTTTCTGATACGCTGAATATGATCATTTCATCAAAATTTCTTGAATTTTAGCTCCCCCCCCCACAATCCAAAAATCTGGCAAGCCTTCTCAAGGCTCCTAACGTTTGATGGGTAGTATTGAACTTGATGAATCTTATATATTTGGAATTATCATAATAGGCTGATTTTTTGACGTATCTACTAATATTGAAATTCCATGTTTTAGAGTTTCGGTTACTATTGAGCCGAGTCGCTCATGACTTACATTTCCTTACCATAAACTGTTTGATTTAGAAATGTTCTCAGATAGGGGGCTCAGCGGTAAGTCCTAGCTATTTTTACAACAACAATGGAATAAATTCAAAACAAGATTCATTACTAATTTTCAGTTTGAATCTCGAATCACCAGTTTGCTTCATCTCAATTTTTTTTTTGCTTATGAGCTTGAAGCTGATGAAGATTCTAAATTTAATTTGAAGACTCGATATATGGTCCTCTTCCAGCGCTTTAAAAGGCATAGGCTATGTTCTATCGATAAGCTGCCCTATTCATAGAGATGAAATTCTTGATAAATCTTTTGCGGACAGCTTTTTTATAATATTAAGAGGGATTACATGAGCTTATACCTCAGGGAATCTTATAATAAATCAGATAAAGATGTAGCTTATGCTCAGTTCTAAGACAGTCAGTAAACCTTAAAATACTCAATGGATGTCAACCTTGAAAGAAATACCTAGCTTAAAAGCTGGTGTGAAATATGGCCATTTTCAAATTATATCAAATTTCTCACCACTTGAGGTTCAAACTATAGGTAAAATCCGTTTTTTTATCAATAGATCCGTAAACATTCCCCCAAAAATTCCAGTGTACATGCCTGTTCTGTAAATTTCGTCTGAATGTTGCCAAAAAATTGTATACTATGAGCATTCTTCAGTGGTAGTGCTAGCGCACTGCCAAGTTTTTAAGGCATGCCTCAATAAATGTTTTTAAAACTTTACCTCGATAAACCGTGTTTCCCCGTACCTTGCCAGGAAAAACTCCTCGATTACAGTTTCAAAACCACGACCAACTAAAACCACGAAAACAAATATGGTTGCGTTTTATTTTGTTTTTAAACAACGAAAACAGAAGCCTTCTCAATAATTGAGCCAAAAAAATATTTATTTAAAAATACCAACAGTTAAAAAAAATATAACATAGAACACATTCTTTTATAAAATAGTCGACCCATTTTCTTCCAATTCAAAGTTATAGAAGGATTGAATCAGAATAGCTTGTGAATAGCTTAGAATAACATTCTTCCTTTACGTCCATCAAATTTTGTAGTAAACTGCTATTAAAATTTGATGTAAATATGTTGAATACAAATATGCAAAGATACAAATATAAATCATAGAATGAATACACATATAAATATTTTAAAATACAAGTATAAATATACAAAAAAAATATAAAGATGAATGTTTAAGACATGCCTTATCTTTTCGCACATCTCATCTGCTCAACTTCCTACATATCTACCGGTGGTCGTCAAAGTCGTGAAACTGTGACTAGGAAGCAGAAATCTAATCTTATTGAAAAATCATTAATTTGAAATTTGGATATCTCATCTTATTGCTGAATTAGAGCAATCTTAATCTTATTGCTCAAATAGTTTCCTCTACATGTATTTGGTTTATTAATATAGAATAGATTTTTATTCAAAAGAATAAACTATTGATAAACTTCAACTATAATTTATGATATGCTAGCTATTGGTTTTCTTAATTTCAAAGCCGAAAAAAACTAAAAAATATACAGCTATTATTTGATTGTCAGCGATTTTTATTTTTCTGAGTTGGAATTTGAGAAGTTTTCTTTTTCAAATTGGCACCTGTTAATTATAGCAACCATACCAATATTTAAAAAGCGTGAAGTTAGAACAATTCATACTTCATCATATCCCGAATAATTGTAGCTACCACATTTTGCATGCAGACACCCGCTATACTTTTCCCCAAACACCCTAATGTGCAAATACATAGCCCAAATTTTTTAAGTTCAAAGCACTCAGTTTCCCGTCACTTGTTTTTCCGGTTCTTGTTTTGTCACAGTGATCAAACAGTTTCCTGGTAACGAACTGTGAATAAAGAGCGACCCGGCTCAATAGTAGCCAAAACTTAAAAAAACGAAACTATGATCCTAACAGATTAACCAGAAGAATTGGCTTATTAATGCTGATTTCATATATATAAATTTCGTTAAGTTTAGTCTTACCCATTAAAGGTTACGAGCATGAGAAAATTTACCTAATTTAAGAAAAAGGGAAACACCCCCTAAAAGTCACAGAGTCTTAAAGAAAACCACACTATCCAATTCAGAAAACCCTATTGTTGAGCTTTCAAGCTCCCATCTGAAAAGATGTGGAATTTTGTGTTATTTTTTGCCAGAAGAAAGATCACGGATGCGAGTTTATTTGCTTATTTCTGTTTTTTTTTTTGTTACCCCAGAGGTGATCGTATCGACCCATGTGCTCCTAGAATATCGCATAAGGGCTCATTTCAAACGGAATTTAAAAGTTTATACTGCCCTTTTAAGTGACTATGAGGGTTGGAGGGCAACTAGGCCAACTCCCCACCCCATTATTTCACAAAATCGTCCAATCAAAATTTTGAGATAGCCATTTTGTTCATCATGGCTGAAAGACCCAATAACTATACCTTTGAGTATAAACATGACCCCCCCACAGCCCCAGGGGAAATGTCTTTAAGTTCTAAACTTTGCCCATTGTTTACGCATAGTGTTTGTTATTGGGATGTATGCATACATTTTTTGTGGGGGGGGGGATTTTTTTTTACCGGAAAATTTTTCTAAGGAGAAATTTTTTATGGGGAGGGAAGTTTCCAGGGATTGAACTTGTCAGGGAAAATTATAAACAGGTGGACTTCGCTAAATTCTCATATAAAACTTCTTCAAAATTCTTGCTTCCTCTTTTCCGTTTCAGTTTTAGGCGTGGGACTGTTAGGAGTAATTGTCCGGGGTAAATTTTTCACCGGGATTGAATTGTCTAGATGATATTTCCTGGGAGGATTTCCTGGCATTATATAAAAAATGATCAGAATTTAAATTAAAAAACAAGTTTTTTTCAACTGAAAGTAAGGAGCAACATTAAAACTTAAAACAGTCAGAAATTATAACGTATATGAAGGGGGTTTCCCCTTCCTCAACACCTCGCTCTTTACGCTAAAGTTTGAATTTTGTCCCAGTTCTTTAATAATGACTCCTGAAACATAAGGGTCGTTTAGTTAGAACAATAAGACACTTTTTTAAAGTGTTAAGAACTTTAGCGTAAAGAGTGAGGTGCTGAGGAGTGGGCAACATCCTCCGTATACACAATAACTTTTGTTCATTTTAAGTTTTAATGTTGCTCCTTAATCTCAGTTGAAAAAACTTGTTTTTATATTTAATTAAATTTACAGGCACACGGGTAGAAACAAGAAATCCTCATTGGGAGAATAGATGGGAAATATATAGTTTTGGAATCTATGATTGTACATTAGGGGAGGGGGGTTAAGCATAGAGGGTCAACATGCAGAATATGTTAGCTAGAATTTTTCGGTATATTATGAAGTAAGAATTGTTTTTTATTTACAGTTCTTGGAAGTAGTTGCTATAATTAACAAGAAACCTCAAATCTTCAGAGTGCAAAAAATGATTATAATTATTAAAATTATGACGAGGCAAAACTCCCTTAAAAGAAATGTAATCTGTATCATAATTTTGTCAAATCCATCTTTATTGAATTTTGATCTAATGGTTCGAAGTCATTAATGTTTCGGAGTAATATAAATAAGAAAAAAAAAGTATTGAGTGTTTTCGCTGAAGAAGAAGCTATTTCAAATTACTACAAAAAATGGATTCTCATGTAAGCATTTAAAAAACCAGAAAACTATATGCGGACATTTAAATTTTAGGGTATTTTTCACATTTTTTTTAAAAAGAAATTCTTTAAATGGTAGCCAACTGTTTGGCCCATGAATGTGTCTATCTTGAAATCACAAGGATTCGAGGTCATTTTTGTTACCAGTTTTATTATAGACCAAAAGATGCTTTGTAAACCTATTCCAAAGCAGTCAATTAGCATCAAATGTAAAGAAAACTAAAATGACTCCATATAGAAAGACTCCATATTTCACGCGTTATTTTAACTTCCCTAAAAAAAAACTTAATAAGATAATTAGGAAAATCGTCGATTGCTTCCCAGGAGAATACAAATCTTATAAAAGTTATGATTCTGAGAAGGACAGGACAGGATTTTTTCAGAATTCCCTTAATTCAATTGAGACTACAGACCCGCCACCCCATAGCTTAAAATAAAGAAACAAACAATAGCTATGCTTATGTGCAACTTTGGTATTTCAGAATAGGGTGTGTAATGGAACCTGCCATATTGTTACTGAGTTACTACTTCTGCTACTAACAACTTACCGCAGCACTAAGCCACCTGAGGCCAACACTGCTACATACGCTTCTCCTCCATCCCAATCTATTCAAAGCCTCCCGCTTTACACCTTCCCAGGAAGTTCCTATTTCCTTCAAATCTTCTTTATAATATCTTACCACACCCCAATCGTTGACGACCTGGTTTCTGTTTAGCCCTAGACGGTTCGTCAAAAAAACTACAATCTTTGGTAATCTATCATCCTTCATCCAAAAAAACCTGCACGAGCCCTTGAGTTACGTAAACAGCGTAACTGGGTAAATATTATAACCGGGAAAAGATTTGGGAAAGAAGTCCACGTTTCTCGAGTTACGCTTGACTCCAGTAAAGGTCAATTGGTATTTCAAACTTATCAGAAACCTTAGGCAGTTTAAGATTACAAGTTCTAGCTTCACCTGTTACAAGAGTAGACGGCTTTCGGAAGACAAAAAGAATATTCATAGAAAATGCATTACTATGAAAGGTAACGACTCATATAAACATTTAAGTCCTAAGTTTTTTTGTTTTTTTTTAATCTTTTAGGTTACTTTACGACATCTCTGGCAAACCTGGATGATGAAAAAAAAAAAACACTATTTTGGTGAAAAGTGACTTTTTTTTTATCCGAAATATGTATCCAGTTACGATATGTCCCGTTATGTCATTAATTGACAAAAATGTGTCCTTTTTGCCCTTTTTTAAGTAATTTTTTATGGGGCAAACAGGAAATGGGGGAGAGGGAGGCACGGAAATTTGTTTCCCATTGAGTTTTTGTCCTACCCAAAAATCTAAGATATACCATTTGTTGCAAATATCCTTATTTTTATTTTTCAATTTCATATTCTGATACTTTCTTGTCGAATATTATTAACAAAAATCTGGTTTCTCAAAGGTCTAAACCCGTTGTGAGGGAAATCTCCAGTGTTTTTCTGCTGTAAAAACCTGTTGCAATATACAGGGACATTTGTAAATTAACACCTTGAATTTGCCATTGAAGATTCTCCACCCCGTATTATTTGAATTAAATTCTCATTTATTAAGTTTTTAAAGTCTCGAGTTAGGTATCCCTACGTCCAAAGTTAACTGGGTTTTTTTTACTACATAGCACACTTAAGAGACAGTCGACACAGGGTTGGTGACATTTTGTATGTTCGAAAATGCTGCCAGATCAAAGAATTTAGCTTTAAAGTTTGAGACACTATAAAAATAACTTCTTCTGGTTTCTAAATATCCTCAGAAAATTCTGTTTTCAACAAAACTTCGTTTTTAAAGTTTTGGTTTCTAAATTTGAAATTAGTAAAACAATCCTTCCAGGCCAGAATGATAATCACGCCTTGAAAATACACACCCCAAAAATATGCATGAGGAGGTGTGGATTGAAATAGTAAAAGTTAATCATAGGATCATTGTTTAAATAGTTTTCAAGGTGATTTCTTCGAAAAAATCTTTTATACGGATGTTCTCCAGGGACGCCAGCAGGCGAGCAATCCTTTCTGGAAAACATGAAGACACTAGATTATATATATAAATAGAAAAATAAGAAATATTCCCAATGCCCTTCTCCCCCGTCCGAAATTTCCTGGTGGCACTCATGATACCCCTCCCCCTCCCACCTCTCTACCTTTTGTGCCATTAGGCATGTGAATGTAATCTTTTATGTTACACAGAACAAGATTGATCACCCCATAGCACCTGTATTACAGGTTTAGTCAAAAACATTCTCGGGAATCAAGGAGCTTAGAGTTTTAATTTCTATATATATATATATATATATATATATATATATATATATATATATATATATATATATATATATATATATATATATATATATATATATAATAAATATATATATATAATATATATTATATATATATATATATATTATGTTTAAGAGGTAATTACTTGGCAAAAAAAAAAAAAAAAACTGTCGTCCTAATCCAGCAATTGAGACAAATGTGCACTTGAACGAGGCTCTCACCTTACACATCCATCCAACTACCTAGGACCAAACAGTATACCCAAACCATCAACAAAATAGAAAAGTCCAAATCCATGCAAAGTTGTCATCAATAAATGTAAGTCGTTGTAAAATTACCAGCAAAAAAGCACCTTAAATCTAGCAAAATATTTCCAAGTAAAAACCTTCCATTTAGGGCTCATCAGAAGAAATACCACCGGCCTTAACGGGTTTCGAGGCTTTACATTCTTTACCCAGCACGGTGGCGCCTCTACCATAAGATCTATATGGTAACCCTATGTCAGGTAAAACCTGTGAAATACATGCATACTAGTCAAGCTATTAAAAATTACATACAAAAGTGTTTCAATGTTTCCATAATAAAATCCCAGAGGTCACTGAAAGAGACCATTCTGGAACAAATGAAAACATGTCCAGATGTATCTTTTATTGGTATCTGAACCAATTACCAATTTAAAGATCCTCAAGCTTGTTTGAAACCCCTAGAAACTCAAACATCCAAAAAAAAAAAAAAGAAAAAAGCGCACGAGAAATTATATTAAAATATCATTCAGTATTTCTTTATAATTTTTTGTATATTTACTTAAGAGTTCATGATACATGAAACTAAATTTTTTTGAATTGCCAACTAATTTTTTTGGCAGAAAAACCTCTTAAGATCAGTTTTTTCGCTCAGCTTTTTACATCTATTTTTAAAATCTGTGTAATTACTGCATATTTTTTGCATACCTAAATAATTGGGAATAATAAGCCGAATAAGTAATATTTGAATGTATATTACTTTCAAGATATGGAAAATTAATTACTTCAAAATTAAATTCATCCGTTTTTATTATATAATTTAAAACTAATTTATTATTATTTGAAATATTAATATTTAAATCTAAGAAATGGTCGAGTGTCCCATCCCATAGCTAGGCTCAAGAATTAACTCTTGTGGATAAATATTTTTTAAAATCTCAATAAACTCTGCACAATTTATTACCAAGAGATCGTCCAGATATCTTTTATTATTTGAAAGGTTTATATTTTACATTACTTGGGTTATTTTTATTTATCATATATTCATATTCTAATTGACTTAAAAACAGGTCTGCTTATGAATGGACTTGCATTCCCCCCCATAGGAATACCTACAGTTTGTTTATATAAATTCCCACTAAATCTTAAAAATGTATTAAATAGAAACAAATTCCAATAAATCGCATACCATATCCAAGCTATAACATCTTGAATTAATAGTGCTTCTAAGAAATTCGTCCATCGGGCTTTTTTTATTAAAAGTATCAATTTTCCAAAATCCGATATTAGACAAAAAAAAAGATTTCTTTATCACCGTTTTCAATTTTTTTTCGAATATTAAATTTAGTGACAAATTTGTATACAAAGTAGTAAAATCAAATGAATCGACTCTTTTAGCTGAAACATTCACCAAAGAATCAATCACTTGTAACCGATTTATTAACACTCCAATATGGGTTATAAAGTTAGAAAATTTTTAATTCCGGAGCAATATGCTTCAAATTTATTTCTAATTTCTCCTAAATTAAAGATAGATCAGTAGCCGCAATTCTGGTTGGACACCTTGCTGCCCCAGCAATAAAACGTGGTTTTGGTGGATTTTTTGTGAAATTTTATCGTCCAATATAAGAAGGAACTGTTTGTCATTATCATTTATTTTTAATATTGAAATTTTTCAAAATTCTTTCTTCTATATTTTCAATTAAACTATTCTCCTCCATATGGGCCTTTTCGTATGTATTTTGTTGTTTGTAACTCTTTTTGATAAAATATCACGATAGAGTTTCTGACAAATTATGGCAAAATTGTTGCTAGCTTTATCAACTGGTACAATTATAAATTCATTCTGTAAATTAGCAATTGCTTGTTTCATATTGGCATTATAAAATATTGATTTTTTTCAAAGAATCTGTAGGATTAATTCTATACATGCTATTTCTTACACTAGTCAAAGTCAAATTTATCCAATTCTGAAATCTATCTTTAGTAATTTTCTCCTTCTTGCACCAATTATCAATAAATACGTTTAAATCATTCTTTAATCCCCTAAGAATATCTGCTGGCCTTATGTGGCTTATATATATATATATATAATATATATATATATATATATATATATATATATTATATATATATATATATATATATATATATATATATATATATATATATATATATATATATATATATATATATATATATATATATATATAGATATATATATATATATATATATATATATATATATATATATATATATATATATTATATATATATATATATATATATATATATATATATATATATATATATATATATATTATATATATATATATATATATATATATATATATATATATATATATATATATATATATATATATATATTATATATATATATATATATATATATATATATATATATATATATACCATATATTTTTCTACCACTATAAGGATGGCCAATTGGGGTAGGGTCAAGGAGGCATGTCCGAGTAAAACTGAAAGTTAAGATCCAAGTTTTTGATAGCTAAAGTGAAAAAGTGTTTTTTTTCAAAAAAGTGTTTTTTAAATTTTTGGTACTATTGGCTACGGTTCGCCTTTTACTAGGTTGTAGCATCTGTTGCAACCATGATTCCAAAAAACTGCGTTTTTTTATTAATTTTGGTTACTTTTTGGTTACAAGAAGGGTCCATATCTGGATAGGCAAAGGGCATGGGGGATGTTTTTAATATTTTTTTCTCCACATTATTGGAGGGGCAACTGCCCCTCTCATGCCACCCCCTAACGACGCCCCTAACCCCATTTCCCCTCTAAGTCCCTTTTAATCTTTCGAATGTATTTTGGGCAACAGCGCTCGTTAATAGAGTTATTATTAACCCTATCCTGAGAGGTGACATCTGCAACCAAAAAAATTTGAATCACCTGAATGACAATCCAAGCCATTCTTTTATATATTAGATAGTTCTATTGCCTGTGTATCCGACCCACTCGTAGGCTTTCTCAACTACTTTGGATACGACAGAAAAGCATAAGCTTGTCATCGAATTGGTCTCGAGTGTTTCGTCCCTGATGAAAACGAAGCAACTTGTTCTAAGGTACGTCAAGTGGAGTACATGACTGGGTGATCCCCAGCAATTTGACTCGGGCTATCAAGATATGGAAACAATGAGATCCCTTCAGTCAGAATTTGACACTAGTGGATATACTTTAAATTCGGATGAGGCCGAGTCCTATTAAAGCCTTGTAAGTGCGACTTTCTTTTATTGTGACTAAATATTTTTCTTCTTACTTTTCAATTAGTATTATTTGCCTGACCTGAAGACCATTGACACTATGTTATTTTTTTAAACTAATTATTGTATGTTATATATATGTTTCTTTTTCTTGACAGCCCTAGTCCAATTTGAGGTGCATTTTTTTAAGCCGTTTCACTTTCAAACACACCTCAGATTCTAAGCACTCCATCACCTGAATTGCTTCGTGAAAATGAGTTGTTGCTGTTTTTCTTCGTTGATTGTTTTTTAATTTTTTCAATATATCTGAATTTTATGACCTGAAGACCATTGATAAAATTTATAGCCGGGCTTCACCAGCAGGATTTCCAGAGTCTAAGATTCCAGACTATTTTTTTGACGTCTTGGATACACCAAATCTGGAATATTGAAGCCTATCCAGTAGTACATTCAAATAATAAAAAAAAAAGAAGGAATTTTGAACTTAGAGGTTTCCGGAATTTTCAATCATAACAATGAAAACGAAAGAAAAAAGGAAAAGAGAAAAAAGAAGAAAAAAGGAAAAAAATTGTGGATTATCCTCCTTTAGTAAAAATCGATGCTTGATGGTGCGCGTGCACCATCTAAAAAAAAAAATGTTTTTGAGCATTTAGTAAAAACAGATGCGATTTAGTAAATTTTTCCTCTCAGATTTAGTAAATTCTTCCAGACCAGGGTGGCAACCCTGACAGAGAAAGGCTGCCGCATAAAAAACATTTCGAGAATGCTCATTCGATTTGGAAATTGGAATTTCGATTTCTCTTTTAAAGAATCAAAAGTGATTAGAGGACAGCTAGCTCTCCCACATTTTTTTTCTCAAATGTATTCTATAGAAGTTTTGAGATAGTCATTTTTTGTTCAAAATTTGCCCAGAGATGATAAAGCAATGCATCCGGGGTTAACACAACCCCGAAAAGCCCGGATAATGGGCTATAGCTTAATAACTAGGGAGCATATAAGGTTTGATAGTAGGGGTGGTCATATAATTATCGGAGGAGGCTAATGTGACTAGAAATTGAAAGTTCTAGCTCTATTTCAAAAACTCAAGAGTAATCAGAAGGCAACCAATCCCGTCCCCCACGCACTTTTCTTTCTCTAACACTTCTGATCAAAATTTTGAGTTAGTTTTTTTGGTTTTTAAAAATGGTCCCGAATGTCAAATAACTACGGCTCTGGGTTTGATAATCCCCCAGCCCTGGTAAAAAGGGTTGTAAATTATGCTAGCTGCAAAATCATTGACTTTTAACGATTCTATGGATGGTATGGTCACATCAAATTCGGAGGAGGAGACTCTCTCGTTTGGACATCAGAATTACTTGTCCCCTTTTTAAGAGTCGACAGTGATCACAGGTAATCAATCCCTCCGTTCTTCATCATCCCTCCCCCAAAATACATCCTATCAAATTTGAAAATAGTTAATCTGTTTTTCAAAATAGTCCAAAGATTACAAACAAATACCTTTGGGGCTGATACAACCTTCAGAGCCCGCTGGCAAGTGATTTAATTTATGTTCGGGAACATATATGGTTTGTATGAAAAAGGTGAACGCATAAACTTTGGAAGATACTTATTTCATTAGAAATTGGAAGTTTTATTTACCTTTTAGGAGTCAAAAGTGATCGGAGGGCAAATAGCCCCCCCCCCCGATGCCATTCTTCACCAAATGAATCTGATCACAATTTTGAGATAGTCATTTTTTGTCCAAAAATCATTCAATGATTATATAGCAATGCCTCCGGGGTTTGAAAACAGCCCCCATAGAGCCTGGGGGTGCGGTTTTAAGTTATATCCGAGGGTTGTCTTAACCCGGAGGCATTGCTATATAAACGTAAAACGCAAAAATGTTAGACAATAAGAGTGCCTACTAAGAGAGTTAAAATAGGTTATTGTCTACGTGTTTGCGCAGACAGTGTAACTGGTGTTATTACCAGTGTATAATTTTGTCTCTTAGGTATCGTTGTATCGTCGCTTCACACCACTCAGCTTTCTGATTTTTACTGCCAAAACTATCTAATAAGTCATTCTCAAGAGAGGATGAGAAGAGGTAATTTAGGTCAGGAGGATCGAAATTTTATGAATGTACATTCCCCTACTAAGCCTCCCATTGAAACAACCTTTCAAATAGGCTCTCTGTTTATTTTTAAAATTCAGAATTGTCATATACGACTTTCAGGCCGGAAAGCCACCGTTTGCAAAGGTTGTTGGCACTTGTCCCTATTATAGTAAAACACCTCGAGAAGTGAAGTTTGGAGACAATAAAATATGATGAAAATGTAGAATACTTTATTAGCAAAATTGTGAAGTCATTGGTGACATTATTAAATTTGGAAGCTTTGGCGTCAGCTGAAATGGGATCTGAAAGACAAAGGAAAAGTTTCATTATTAACGCGATTCTGGACCGATCTGCGGAAATTTTCTTCTGCGTTCTGGGAGCATATTTCCAAGTTGTAGTTTTCACAATTATAGCTATAAAGTATTCTAATTTCATATTTTTTATTTCATTAGCTTTAACCAAACTTCACTTCCCGAGTGTGTTTTTATATAATAGACAAGTACAGGGCTGCGATCATTTGGGAAAGGGCCAGGCTGGAGGCTAGTAGCCGCCCCACCTGCCACCCGCTCGGATTTTAGAGTGGCCCCCAAATCAAGTAGTCAAAAATAATCATTGAGTTTGATCGTAGTGATTGTGAAAATTGTGTTTTTCAATCAAAAACAAATCCGTTTCTAATAAAGCTGTACTTCACAACAATCTAATTGTGGGCTTCATTCCCTGAAAATTATTAATTTATTTATTCCCCTATTTTCATATTGAAAAGCCACGGTGCCTGACTTTTCATTGCAATATAAACAAGGCGACCCCGAATTCTGTAACAACATTATACTGGTCGGTTAAACGTGATTCTGGGGCACATCACGAGCTTTTATCGCTATCATAATAACGTAATGAATTTACTTTTTAATTTCTAAGCAGTGTGTTTCTTGAATCTGTTTTCTGAAGTGTGTTGATTGTCTTGAAATTTAAGGTTCGTTGATTTTGAGACAATCAAGTGAGAATTGTCCAGACCATTTATTTATTTTTATGATTTCAGGAAAGGATAAGAAAAAAATTATATTATATAAAAGGGACAATTCAAATAAATCGGGATAAAAAATCTTTGAAGGACAGTACCTAGTATCTTACATTTCGCAAAAAATTAAATAACACAATGAAAATAACATATGGAAAAAGCACAGATTTGTTTAATAGGACAGTGTAAAATAGAATTGTACCAACAATCAAAAGACCAATTTTTGTACTTCACAACTGAAAAGTGCCTTATCTATAGAGGGGGGGCTTGGCTTGAGGCCACACTATAGAAAACAAAGTGAGAAAAACATGAAAAAAAAACAAAAAAACCAAATAAGAGAGAACCTACCATTGGGTGTCAATATCAATCCAGAAACTTTGGATGAGGGGGGGAAATGAATTTACCTTTTGACATTCCAGAAAGGGGGGGAGGGAATTTTTTGTTTGTTTTTTTCGATTTTTATATCTACGAAAAATATCAAGTCCAGTTGTCCAATGAGCACCTACATTCAGATATGCAAGCATGTATAAAACAGTTGCACCGCATGCAATTTACATTCACCGCTATGCTCATAGACTCAACCTTGTGTTGGGTGGCTTTTGTATTTAGAACTTTTGAGAGACGAGTGGCATCCTTTCTCCTCCACTCTTCAATAGCTGTATTGTTTAATCGCGGGGGGAATAGCAAGATATACAGCTACCACTGTTATATTAATAATGCTCATAAAGCTGCTGGCTTAACTGTTTCTTCATTTTTGGACTACAAAATTCATCTAGGCCTACCACAAGAATTTGGTATACTGTTAATATATTGGTGAACAGAGTTGTGAATAGATCCACCTGTATCTTGACTGTTTCATCAATTACCAAAACGTTCTCCTCCGACGTGGGCTCAGAGCCCACGGACTTGCAACCCAGTCTTCAGACATTTGAATTTATCTTTACACTCAATCTAGCGGAGTTTTTTTTTGTTTGCCGACAATATCTCTGTATTGAAGCAGCTCTGCATGTGTACGACCTACTTTTTTCTCTAGAAGCTTTTGGTCTTACTGCAGCTAACGCGAAGATAAAATTATTGACAATGCAAACTGAAAAAAGCTATATTGGATTGTAATGTCTCATAAAGCAAAAGAATTTTCCTGTGAGTATGTGGCCTCATAGAAGACCTTTTGCAAAAATTTTCAGAATTCCTGGTTCCTCAATGAAAAAGACCACAAAAGGCGTTGCACAGTAAGTAGGCTTCCAGCTTAACCTGAATTTGTAACCCGTGATCGACGTTGGGACAAAGTGGTACCCATAGCTGTGACAGTAGAAAGAATCCAACTCCAAGATTATCTTTCAGAAGGGGATTATTTTCTTGTGATAGGCACATTGTGGCTGTGAGTTTGAGATCCCCTTTCACGAATGACTCTTTTCAACTGTTAGAGTTCAAATCCACTGTATTATATTCGTTGATCTGCCACACTTTCTCAACACGAGCTGACTAGCCAGTGTGGACAGCGCCAATTTAGAAAGAAGTTTGCATTGACACAA
>JAPEVW010000023.1:7135833-7260555 GCA_027921565.1 Artemia sinica | reverse complement strand
TTTTTTATTCTCTTCGTCTGTTTTGATGGGACGGCCCTTGGATATAGGGTCAAAATATTCATTTAAAATTGCTTTCCACTGTCTTGTATAAACATGTTCCCCTGTTGTTTCCTACTTATTTGGTTTTATGATGTAAAGGCAGTTTGGTTCTTCGTCCGCTATTTATCACCTCCGACATCTCCTACGAAACGAATATCTTTGCTCCTACGAAACAGGATATCCCATTCATTCATCCTGATTCCTCTTTCCCCGGGTAAGGGTTAATTTCATTTTATAGTTCCTGGTTTTAAGATTAATGATGTATCCAAATAAACTGTAAGTACTTTTTTCAAATTCATTTTATTAATTAATTAATAATATATTAAATATTTTCATTTATTAGCTGTCCCCTCTATTTATTTTTATTAAAATAAAATTTCAAAAATTACAAAATGATTACAACTGTTATATTATTATTTGTAATTTTTTATACTCTTAGGTTTTCTTGCCCAGGGTAAGTGCCCCCCCTCTCCCCCTCTCTGAAACGCCTCTGGAGTTGGACCAAAGTTTCACATTTTTTTTCACGACCTATCGTTATTTTCGCTTACGACCTATCTTTACCTATATTTAACTCATGTTTCCATTAAAATTAGAAAAATATAGAATCTTAAAGTACCAGTTTTTCTATCTGCATGATGAGTAAAAAGAGGTATTCGGCATCATAGGGTGATTGAACAAATCCGCCATTCGTTACAACGTTAGCTGCAGCTTAGTAAAGAACAAAACTACAGCCTATAGTAACCAAAAACATACTAAAAAAAGTGTATTAGAAGAGAGAATTGCGCAAAAAAACTTGTAATATATCCTAAAATTAATATAATTTTTAAAAACTAGCGCTTTACTGAAAACACAAAATCGACACCACAAAGAACACAATTAGGAGCCGGTAATAAGTACCCTAGAAAAAATCAAAGACTAATCTGTAAGGCTGTTAAAAGTACTTTAATGGTGACAAAAATCAATATAATTTCATCTACAGCTTAAATTCTCTCAGATTTTCAATAAGATTAGTTTCCGGTAATGAGGTAATATTCCGAATTATAACAAATTTAAGTAAATATTATGTGTCATTTTTTTTTGTTGTTCCAATAATACAGATATATGTCGTATAAACTAAGAAGCAAGTAGAATGGGTTATTACATACGAACAGAACATAATTTATTCATGGATTATTGATCCACTAAGGGGTCAATGACACATCTTTCCAAGGTCAATCAGGGAGTGTTTATAAGTGTATTGACTCAGGGACGAAGTTTGCACATGCGCACTGAATTCTAACGGGGCAATGTATTGATCCACTAGAGGGGACTAGATTTCTGAAAAATTGATTACATAATCGACGGGGAATTATTGATCTGCTAACGGGAAGTGACGCAGCTGTTATAAGGAAGGATTTTTGCTATAGTTTTTTATTAGTGTGTGAATAGAATTCAAGGAGTGAGAACAGTTTGGCTTCACTCATTAGGATATATTTATAATAATGAGTGGAAATGTTTACACTATTAGACAGTTGGTAGCAATGATACAAGACCACCAAACATTGCAGTGGAAATCACGAGAGGATCACGACTTTGTCTAGGATAGGATGAAGTATATGCAAGATATGTGATATCTTTGAGCTAATTTAAAATGGAGGATCAAACTATGTTTCGCTGCAAAAAAGTTGATATAGCACATGTGAATAGACTTCAAAGTGCTTTAAATGCAATAGTGAAGCATATTGAAGACAATAAGCTGTATCGCTAATTGTACATGTGTAATATTATTTTGCCAATTATACAATAACATTGTTTCGACATCGAAAATGTCCCTTTCTTTTTGTTAAAATGTTAGGCGAACGATTCATGGTCAGTCTAGAGTCAGCAGTGAGAGTGATAGGATTGAAAAATAAATAAATTTGAGAAAGAGAGAATAAGACATTGTTGTATATACATTTTTCATTTGTTAATAATACACAATTCACATACATTTTTAAGCACTTCACTCGTGTAGGGCACTAAAATCAATATTATAAACAGGTCTGAGAGGATATTTTCCACTATAAGTAATTCAGACGTGGATTGTCCCTACATAAATGTTGAGAGAATGCTTGTAAGTATAGCTGCAATATCCGAACACGAAATACAGTAAGCGCACCAGAAACCAAAGATTTTAGTCGTCAGATCCTGCAATCTCTTCCGATTTTGAATAATAGTTTTTCCCACTGCTCTCAATATAGTTGCTGATGTGTGGAGTGTAAAAAATGTACAGGGTAGGCCAAGAGGATCAAAAAATTCAATCGGGTCTTCATTGTTTGAAAGCTGCACAACAATGGCCAGTATTCACAGTCAACGGACTGCTATTAACAATGATTAGGGTATTGTTGGCACTTCGAATTTTTTCCAAAAAAGTCCAAGGGTAGACAATGGGATCTGTATTGGGACATGTAGGGGTCCATATTAAAATATATTGATTATTTGACTGGTATTCATGGTGCAAGGTCTAGTAAAACACTGACTTTGGGAGTGATTTCCCAATAGATTTCAAATTGATTTTAGCGACATTAGTACAATACTCTCAGCTAATGGGTCAGCAAATGTACACTCTAAACGTACACTCCCCGTTCGTACTATACTTATATCCTGGTGCCAGACAAATCCAAGACAATGATACCATGTGTTTTAGCAAACATTTCTTCGGTTATACCATTTTCAAATAGTTGTGAATCATGATCTAGGGTTTGCATGGTCAAGTCATACAATCTTCTATAGGATTTATCAAAAGATAGATTGTAGAGTGGGATTCCATTTACTTTGCAGACAAGAGATGAAAGCCCAAAAATTTCAAATTTATGTAGGTATCCAGTCCACGATCCTATTGCACTAGTGCATTTTAAAAATGCCCAAGGCTAATTTTGACAGAATTTTGCCATTGATAAAGGATGAGTCGGTGAAGGTACGTGAGCCTGTGGCAATATGACGTTGATTGGTGATTGGTTGAGAACAAGTAGTTTAATATTATTTCCAATGGCTCTCATTTTTTCCACTGCCAAAAGCAACAGAACTCATAACCTGTTGTTTGCGTACATATAGTATTGCAGATGAGGTGAGGGAGAGAGTTACAATCAGGATTGGCAGCAAGTTCTTTTTCGTAAAATGAAATTAGATGGTGCAAGCGTCAATTTTATATCTACTTTAATATTGGGTGGTAGCCATTGGGGTATATTAATATTTCATGATATATTTTTCAACTAGATGTAATTCACTAGTTGTAGCATTTTTAAGTGCATCTGTACTATCAGCATTAGTAATATATTCATATCTATTGGAGGTGCCTCTCAATTTCTTGTATGACATGGGTGTGTCATCGCCATGATTGCATATAGCTTGTATAATTTGAGAGATTGTTGCTTGTGCTCACCAGTGTACCATTTATGTAGATACTGATTTGACGAAATAAATATGTAATATACAATTTTCACAGGATATTCCATCGGCAAGAATTGGCAATGTATTATCGGATTTTCCGAACTTTCATTCGTAAATCTATAAATGTCGATGACATGTCCATAAAGTAGTCTTGATTGGAATAAATTTGAAAGTGGATATTATCGGGAGAAGGGTTGTTGTGGATAAAATTGTTCATATTATCCTTGTTTTACAGTCACATCAACATTTTCTGCATTGAATAGATTTAATGATGAAGTGATTGAAGGTTGGGAATCCTTATGCGGTAGATATGACATCTTAGGAAAAGAAATCTAGTTTCGATCTAACAATTCTCTTCCTGGGGCTTCTTCCTCTGTTTACTGTACGTGTCGTCTTTTTCCTTCTTTTCTTTGACAGGGGTGATGTCTATCGTTTGTGACCTGAGTAGAGACTGATGAGTGATGTACTGTTTCTTGACCTTTTTAAACCTTTTCCATTTTGATGAGATTTCAATTGTTCACCAAGGGTTCGCGCACTGGACCTAAGATTTTCCAAAGCACATTTTTTAAAATCCTTGCCAGAGCCCCAATCGTCTAGCGTAGAGGATGCAAAATCTGTCGCAGCCGGTACAGTATATCTTCTAGCTAGAGGTAGTGCAGAGCAAACTAGCTTAGCAAACTAACTGCCAAGACCATAGCCAGACATCGACGAGCGGCCTTTGTAATTGTCCATTCCATTGCCCAATTGTCTTGGGCCAAACAGTACTAACATAGCATTCAATATCAGGACAAATGAATACCACTTTTTTATTATACATCTTGTTGTTGAATGGGTCGAAAATGGCATGTAATTACAGCCAAACCTTTTGTTATTGCTAGGGGATCGCCTAATTCAGTTCTTAGTGTTAACTGACAGAGTTCCAAATAGGAAGTGTTTACGGGGATATACTGAAGATGTTTTATATTGTAGTGGTGAATATGTTCTTGATTGGTTTTTTGTTTCAAAGAGCTCGTAGGAGGGGAACATTGCTATTGTCGACCCGGGATGTTTCAACCAATGAAGCGTAGAGAAATATACAAGTGTCCGTTGAGAAGGCAGACAGGTAGTCAGCAAAAAATAAAATTAGTGTTTTCCAGCACTTTTACCATTGATTATATTGAGCTTAAATCCAAGAACATCTTTTAGATTATCATGAGAATAACCTTTTCATCGGCAATGGGTGAACTAATGTAGATCTTGCCTCCTCTTTTGAATAATTGAAATGAAAGGCTACCTTTTTCACGAGCGGAAATTCTTTAATAATAGAACGGCATAAATCATTCATACAGGTGAGTTCTTCATACGGTAATTCGATATATGGATAATTCATCCAATTGATCTTTTGAATACAGTCGACAAGAGCCACTTCATGCTTTCCATCATCGAATTTGATAGTGGGGAAGGGTTTCGTCCAAAAATCACTTGTTCTATTCAAATCATTGTAGAGAGGATCAGAAACATTGGACATGAAAGTCACAAAGAAATCTTTAGGCATTGTTAATGTCCTCAACACTGACCCAAGAATCAAAAGCAGAGTTGTATCCTAGCCAGTGAACAAGCAACTGTCTCTTGCCCCTGCGTGTACGACTCTTTAATATATTTTCAATTTGATAAATTTCACTAGTGTTTCTAACTTTTTGCAGTTCACATTCATAAAACCACCGAGAATCTCATCATCTTTGGTGTCTCGCAGTCGATATGTTGTGGGTGTAGTGTCTAGCATTTTGGACACTTTAAAAGTTTAGTGCTCCATAAATAATTCCCCTTTTCAAAAATATTGGGTTCTATTAATTCGAACAGTATCACCAACATTGAATTTCTTCTTCACAATTTTTTTTTCTTTTTTCACTGGAATATTGCCTTAGAAAAGCATCAAATGTATTTTCACTGTAATGAACTTCCCGAGGGCTAACATTTGACAGAGATCGATGTAGTCGTTGGTTGTATATTTGCATGATTTTATCTAAATCATGAATCAAGCAACAGTATTTTCAGTGCAATATCTTGAAATTAATTGACGAATCGTTCTTATCAATCGCGCAGAGGGAAAAAGGCTTTAGTTTTTCAATTTGTTTTCCACGAAGCCTGCGATTCCGATACAGTGTGTAACTTGGTTTGAAGATACTCTTTTGCTTTTTTTAATGTGCTGCCATCTATTTCAGAGGCAACTTTAAAAAGCGTTGTGGGTGAACTTAGACTTCCCGCTTCATCATATATTTTCATAGACATGTTTTAAAACTTCATCCATTTACGTAGTGTAATATCCATTCCCCTTTTGCACACTGGAGGGTGAATCAATACGTCTTCGCTTTTGTCTAGCCGCCATCGTTGGTGTTATAAAATCATTGCTGCTGCTGCTGCTAGTATTTTCCAAGATTTCTTCTTCTTGTTTTTTTAAATGGTGTTGGTGTTATTGGAGGACTATACTCTCTTATTTTCTTTAGAACACGCTTATTGCCAATAAGACTTTTGGGGAAGTTTGATGCATTCAGAAAGGTGTATAGATTATTGTCAAATGATAAAAGTCCTTTACGATTCGTCACCATATCACAAAATAAATCAACTAGATTATAACCTTTTCCCTGAATTATAATTCGTTTTCCCTGTGCTATCGACCTGTACTTGATCACCATCACCACCACTTTCCAACATGAGATATGCTAATACACTTTTACTCTGTTCTCGATTGGTCACTGGCAATAGGTTTCCAATTGATGTCACTATGGAATTCAACTCCTTCTCCTTTGATTGCACTGCTGAATCTTGAGGAGATGTTTCCTGTTTAGGGGGATCTGTGATGGTGGCGGGTCTCTCACGATAAGTTCTATGTTTGTCAACACGTCGCAATGCAGCTTGAAGTAAAATTAGCTTTCTATCATCGGCAATATTTTCATCATTAATGAAATTGCTTAGATATTCTTCAAAATGTTCCACGAGCAAGAGGACAAGTTCAAATGGCGTCGATTTATAGGGTTTAGCCATCTAGAGAAAAACTGTTTACAAGTCCTGCAATTATCGGCAGTAAAGTGTAAAAAGCTACCGCCAGCTTGAAGGAGACGTTTTCTTTTAAAAATTTTTCCTTTCTTTTTGCAAGCCAAGGCAGGTACAATGGAACGATGTTGCTTTGTCTGTTGTCTAACACCTTCTGGCAAGTGTACATTGCCCTCAGTTAAATTTAAACAAAGTTCAGATATTAGATTAATGAAATCATTGTCAACACCATGTTTTAGTACGGCCTTCCCGAGTGGAGGTTTTTTGAAGTGCCTAAAACGGAAAATAAATGCCGTTGTTCGTGTAGTTTCTCTTCAGTTTCATGATGACAACTAATAGCTTTTTCTACTGTTCGCTGGAAGATATACTGTAATTTTCTTTGTCGAAAATATCTGTGACTACAAGTAGATCTTCTGGTGTATTCTGATTAAGATCTAGCAAAATGTACCGTAGGGCTTATTTGTTGTCTGAGTGTTCGTTGACAGCAGAAATTTGGGAGCACCTGGACATACTTGCTTATTGAGAGATATTAGCGAACTTGAATCACGAAGAACTCGGTAGATAATATAGAAGGTACAATTCAAAGCAAGGGTTCTCATACATTTGCTCTGATGAAACAGATTGTGTAGAACCAGGGTTATGGAAATGTGTTCATGATGAGAGCGAATGGTAAACAGTTGTAGCATTTCCTGTGAGAACTGTTCAATTGATTCAGCCAAATCATCAATAATCAGCCATGAGTTTGGTTCAATACTATTGAAAACATCAAGTCCCGTATGAATTGTATTGGTATGGATGTGGCAATAGCTTTTATTTGATCGTAGGACTCCTACCAAATACTATAGCAATAATAAATTTTCTTTGGTTTTTCCCAAAACATTTTATTACAATTTTAAATTTATTTTAGCTAAAGTGTCGTTAAACCCAGACATTGATGGGCCACACAGAAATGATCTGAATGGTGTTTTAAATTGATACTGCTGCTGTTGACAACAGTCGGACTACAAATAACTGTAAACCATACTTTTCCAATGAATAACTAATAATTTTCCCATAGATCTATCTAGTACAAGAACAACAAAAACAATATTTCATTCATTTATTAACATCAGTACTTGTACAACACGAATAGTACACACACACTATTTGTTCACAAGAACAACAATAGCATTTATTAACAAAAATAATTTTCTGTACAGCAATAATAGTACACACTATTTTTCATTTATTAACATCAACACTTTTCTGTTCAACAAGAACAACAATATTTATTAACAAAATTTTTCATTTATTGACATCAACACTTTTCTGTACAGCATGAACAACAACTGCATTTATTAACAACAACACTGTTTTTACAACAACATTTTTCATTTTTTGACAAAAACACTTTTTTTTTTGTACAGCAAGAACAACAATATTTATTCAACAAGAATAGTAGACACATTTTTCTACAACTTAAAATAGCAATGAAGCACTATTTGTACAACAATAACATTTTTCACATAAAAAAACACGAACAATACACAGTTGAACACTATGAATTTAAAGGATACCCCCTCCCCCTAAGGACCCCAGACCCCCGGGAGCCACAAGCAAGTGCCAGGAGCAGGAGCCGCGGACCGAAGGCCAGCCGAACGCGGTGGGACCCCACTCCACCCCCCCCCCGGAGATCACGTGGAAACTCTGTATACAATTATCGCTACTGCAGGTTAGATTAGATTGTACTATTTGAGCATTTAAGTTAATTTATCAGGTTAGATTAGGTTAGATATTTAGCATTTAAGTTAATTTATCAGGTTAGGTTAGGCTTGAGCATTTATCCGGTTAGGTTAGTTTAATTTATCCAGACCAAGTTGGTTGCGATAGTCTACACATTCAACCCGGTCTGAATTCGATAGTAGCCGTTGGGGAGTACTTTTACACCACCCTCGAGCACAAAGACCTTGTCAGATATACATGACATGGCATTCTTTTCAACTCTAACAGTATATTTTTATACTTCAGAGATCGAATTGCTAGCACCGTTGGTCTCGGCACTAGACAACAATCTACACAGGTTCTGTAGACCCTCATGTTGAAATTATTTTTTACAAAATGTGTAATCACCCCTTTTACATGCTTGCTTTATATCTTTGTCGTGGGTTTCTACGCAATAAACTTTAGGACCGGGGAACACCCCATTGGGTGTTAAGTCACTCCCCGTCTCTGATTTTAACATTAGTAGCGGATTGGGAGCTTGACGTTTCACCAACTCGGGGCAGAGGGACGCATTCGAGTTAGTGAAAGCCATCCGCGAGCTGATATGCACCCCTTTTTCTAAATCATTTAATAAATCCCTGGTTTTTTACTTTTAACAGCAGAGAATCTGTATCCCCATAATAAACTTGAACCTCCCCCTCCCTTAGCCATTGTACCTTGCACACATTGTAAAAAAAGAACAACATGAGCTTTTTGGAAATTTCCAGTACTGACCTACCTCCCGCTATATTCTAGTTCAGTACAACATTTCTCTTTTTCCTGTGTAGAAGAACCATGTTCGGCTCTATGCTCGTGAACGATGTAAAATTTAGGGTCGACAATAATTCGTGCACATTCTTGGGGGCAGGTTACGACGTCACAACGGGATCTGTTCCGTACGCTTTCGCACATTTTGCCAAACGCTGAATTTAAATTGAGCTTTTACATTTCCTTTTCTACTTTACTTTTGGCCTGAGAGCGTTTACCGACAAAGGTGTCAATAAAAGTCTTCATGCAGGGTTTCTGACTGAATTTTCAGGACCCTATGTATTTTTGTGATCTTGAAACCATTGTTCACCATCCATCGCAAAAGCATATGGTGAACAACGATATTCTGTTTAGGGTCTAGATCTGCAATCAGTTTCTGTTTGGAGGGGGTCCAGTGCATAACCATATTATCGACCAAAGATCGATTGTAAGGGCTCAGCGATTCCTTGGTCACTGGTCGATTGACACAAGGGAATACAAAATTCTTGACTGAATCATAAAGCGCCATTGGTATGTGCCCGTCAATTTCAAAGAACCATCCTTGTGGCCCATTGTCCTCGACGGTGTGAATGTCAAAGATCTCACAAGGATTCTTAAGCCATTTATAGTTTCCACACGGCAAAGAGTAGTGAGACATTGCCGAGGGGTACAACGACTTCATGTCAAGGAAAACTGCATTTGACTTTACACCAGTGTCTTGCCCACTTAGATCTGTTGTTAAAAAGCGATCCCCATGAAAAAACATACCCCCCTCATCAATCTTTCTACAAAAAGGTGTTGATCTACATCAGTGATCAACCCTGTTTCCTCCCTACTAATTTTTAAAATCAAGTCCATCACCATATGTGGTATGGAAAAATAATAACCTATATCTAATCCAAACTCTGAATAGATTTGATCTGTGTTCTTACAGACAATATCTAAATGAATTAAAACTTCACTGGCCAAGTACAGTCTACAGTAATCCCACCCATTTTTACAATTACCCTTAGCCCAAACCCTCTCGGCAAATTGATATTCCTCGGCAGTGCATTCACTATTGTGAGTGAATTATCGAAAGCATCAATTGGAGGTAGTTTCACCTCGCTTAACCGAGCACCAGAACAGCAATAGTCGTATGTATATACGCCCTTACAGGTCAGTAGGTCATACATTTCACTGTCTGGAAAGTGCTGTTTCAGCAGAGGAAAACTATCAAAATTGTCACTTTTCTGCACTTAAAATCAATTGACTCAAAGCCTTGGGGAAAAAAATAAATGAATCTAAACACCTGATTTTATTCCAACACGTATGCCCGTTATCCTCCGCCTGCCATTTCAACTCGAGAAGCCCAGCTTCTCAGCCGATTTGGGGATAATATTGTAGGTAAATAAATTGTTTACCCATGGACTATTTACTCCCCCTCCCTCCCTATGCATACAGGCCAAAGCCGGTAAAATAAATTTTAAATCATAATTTAAATTGTGAATGAAAGCCGGTATAAAAAACTGCTGGCTTACATTCACATTGCACGATTGATGTGCAACACCACGAAAATTAATACCCCCTGATGATATTTCCTGCCACAAGTGATTATGATCCCTGACTTCCCCATCCCCCCTCTTTTCCCTTAGCCCCTTTCCCCTTAGCTCCCTCTTCAAATTCCCCTTACAAACCCAGCATATTTTCTGATTTTTAATCGCTAGACGATCCTCTGCAGACAACAGCATTGGGTAATGGGTATTTATCAAACGAGAAATAGCTCCGTTTGCGGTGATATTAATTTAGTTAACGCCTTGATCATGCACTCATTCTCATCCAACGTCTCGATTATTTCCAACAACTGCATTGTGTTAGAGTTGTCTCTTTGAGCGTGGGCATAGGAAACCGCTATAGCTTGATTTTCTTTGATTCGATTCGGAAATCGATGATCGTTCACATCCACTAGCCTAGCTTCACATTCTAAAGAGATTTTATTGCTATGGATGAGAGTATTTTGGAAATTTTTTAAATCTTAAAATGGCCCTGTTACCCGGAACTGTTTCCACTGATTGGTAGCCATGCGCCGCCTACAATGCTTCATGTGATTCTGTAGCTTTAAAAAATCACTATGAAATCTATACAGAAACGTTGGAGAGTAGAAACATGCACCCTTATTCTTTCCCTCCCCCAGAACTCTACTGATATCTGTAATTGGGTTAAAATGGCCAATTGCATTGGGTTCACTAGGTGGTGTGTATAACAACCAAACCCAGTGCTTCACCAATTCAATTGACGCACCCCTTACTGGGAACAAAACTCCCTCTTTATTAGAACGTGCCCCATACTCAAATTCAGTTTCGTATGAATCACAGTAACAGCGATATTTAAATGGGCATTGGCCCTTTCAAAAATATCAATTGATCTTAGCGTTACTGGGAATTTTCCCTCTAAACAAGTGAAATCTGCAGGGGGAAAATCAGAGCCCACCTTTCCATGTACAGTCCCAGTATTCTAAATTTTTTTGTTGTGTTACGTGCTAGAGGCTCGAATGCTGATATGAGGAAAGCGTACATGAAACATTTTAGACCTGTTTCAAAACAGATTCGTTGAACGCCTTGACAACCCTGTAAATCTGGATTATATATTAAAACTATAGACCCCTCAGACACCCCACCCCCTCTTAAAATACAATCTTTTTTAAATTTACAAATATTAACACTTAAATTTTCAATAAATAAAACTACCAACCCACTCCCGTTCTCATTATCATTTTCGAGATGCGTAATAATGCGGCCTATCCATTGCATAAAAACTGTTTCATAATTTTCTAAATGTGGGTAGACCACTAGCATCTCGGTATGTACATAATGGTGATATACCTCACTCTTGCCCTCATTTAAATAAAATATCTTTAAAACAGTTGAAACCTTAATAGAGTCCCTACCCCCCACAGCTGAATCTGGTTTTCTAGAAGTGCACGAATTTTATCTACATATACATGAAAAATATCTATAGGGTCAAATATAACATTCCCCCCCCCAAAAAACTGAATTAAAGGGATCCCCAAAAGTTGCGGTATAGACGACTATTGTATTTAATATTGAATTTGTTGATGAAAATCTGGAAGTATTGTAAATTGTGTACTATTACCCTCCCCCTCTTGTATATCACCACCTAAACCCCCTCCCCCGCTTTGTTCAACAACAGGGCTATAAGAATTTATTGGAGCTATTTCATTTGATTGAATAGGAACTATGTGTATTAAATCAGTGGGGGGGGGGAGAATTCTCTCGGTTAGTTCATTGACAAAATCGTCTAAAAGTTGTAAAGTATTTGGACTTAGCAATGGCAAGTACCCCTGCTCAACTGTGCTACTATTTACATTAAAATAATTAGTTAGAAAATTATCCATATTGTCAGGTGTTTCAATGGAATTAACAATACCATGCCATTTGTTGATAATAGACGTTTCGTTGTCCTGAATGGCATGAAATTCCGTAGACGCGTCAATGAATTCTTCTTCTTCAACTGACGAGGGGGGGATGGCAAGGAATATGGAACCAATGCAATCTATAATAGAAAATAGCTTTATTTTCAAAGTGTCTAAATCACCCTATTTTTTAAATTGGATTATCATTTACATGTGCTTAAAAAACACGCTTAGTAGTAGTAGTAGTAGCACTTGGTTAATTCACTACTCTAACTACTCTATATATCCTGAAAGTTCCAATATCCAACTTAATATAAGATATTTACAATATAAAAACATGACTTAGTAGGTTTGATTTTGTTCAAAAAACTCCCCCAAAAATTTAATATTAATCCTCTCTATCTGCTTTGGAAAAAAAAACGATGTCTTTACTTGGTTTGAAATGGATAGCCTACCCCTTTTCTTGATACACAACTCATTCTGATAGAAATTTGTTTTTATAATATTTGTAGAAGCAAGCATTCATTAATAAAGCAGTTTATATCGCAAAGATTTTGCCTCTTACTATGGAATATAGTGCCTTTTTCGGCTTCGCTAACCTAATTCAGCCGGTTGAATGCATGCATTCAATATGATTCAAAAGGAGAACGCTATATTTCATTTGGGAGAAAAAAATCTTTAGCGAGAAATAAAATTTAAACTTACATCTTCAAATTCAGGTTGCACTTGAGCGCCGGATGATCCCGGGAACAACATATCAGAGAATGGACGGGGTGGTGACGTCCGTTTCTGCGCAGCCGGGCCAGCAATATCATAGGGTTGTGCAGCCGAGGTGGTGATGTCACTGGCTTGGGGGGTTGGAGCAGTGGGGTTCACCATTTTGTAGTTACCCGCCCACTCTCTCTTTACCTTTCTACCTGGCTGCATAGGGGCTGGCACGGATGGGACTTGAGCAGGCAGCGCTGGCCTAGAACGGATGTGGCTGGCTCTGGATGGGCCAGCTATCTCCGGTTGTTGCATAGGAATAGCGTCATTACCCTTAGCTCTCTTTTCAGGAGGAGAAGGAGGGCATTTCTTACAATTGTCCTTAAAAAGAAGAAAAAATTTAGTATAAAATAACGACTCCCTGTTAGAGAACCTCCTCCTACAGAATTTATTGTAAGGCATAATTTTGTTTAGAAAGCATCTGCCATTGTCCCAAAGAAGCCCCCCCCCCCCCTTTTCAGCAAAGCAAAAAGTAAAAAAATTTGGGAGGAAGAAGCTAGGCTTAGAAATCAAACGTTTTTATTACACAACTTGTGAGAAATAAACCCCGACAATCAGTAGTCTGTAGCCTTAGGATAGAAATCAATGTTTCTATTTTTACCATTTAGAAAATAAAACAACGTATAAATTAAAGCAGAAAGAGCTAAGATGTGTTTTAAAGTTAGAAAAAAACTATCATTATTCTTTAGGGCCAAACAAACATCAAATTCAGGTCAATAATTTAAAATCTATATCTCAAAAAAGCTAGCCATAAATATGGTATAATTAAAAGCTAACCAAACACTAAACTTTAGTGTTATAGATATAGGAAAGGCTACATTAGTTTTCTTGTCAAAAGGTGTACATGTCTGCACAATGAATCCACACCTCCTTGCAGTTCACGGGGGGAAACAGTTTGTTTCACCTTACAACGAAGTTGTTTGAAGCCAACCCCATAACTCAGGCACAGTCCCCTCCCCCCTCCCCCATATAAACACTGAGTACCAAATTAAAATTGTCCCCTGCAAGGTTTGCGGGGATAATTTAAGTGGAGTCCATTATGGAGTAATGACCTGTGAAGGCTGCAAGGCCTTTTTCAAAAGATCAGAAATCGTGACAAACTACCAATACCTCAGGCAAAAGAATTGCTTGGTCGACAGAGCCACCCGAACTCGATACCAATATTGCAGACTGCAAAAAATGTTTGACAATAGGAGTGTCTAGAGACGGTAAGTTTGCCCCTTTTTCAATGCATCTTCATTCCAATTAGTTCACTGAACAATAAAGGGAGAAAATGGGTCTAGGCGTTTACCCCTCGCAGAAAATAGTTTTGGGGCTGCGCAATAATCCCAAAAACAGCAAAAAATAAATGATGGTTTAATTGGCATCACCAATGTACTATTTTTCCTTTTTGAAACACTTTTGACTTCATTTATGTGCATTGGTTTAGGAATTGTTCAATAATTGAAGAAATTTAAAAGAATAAATATGTTTTGAAAATAGTTTTCTTTTTATTGAAACAATCACTGTCAGAAAAAGTATTTATGCCCTTATGTTAATTTATACTATAAATAATAAATTCGCATATCATTTTTTCCCTTTTAATAATACAAGATGACAATTTGAAGCCTAGTAACAACTAAATTTAAAAAAAAACAAGTAATTTTTTAAAATGAAAGTGAGGAGAGACACTAAAACCTAAAAGGAGCAGAAATTATTCAGTATATGAAAGGGGTGGTCCCCTCCTCAACACATCGCTCTTTACTCTTGAGTTTTTCATTATTTTAAAAATTAGAGAGGGGACTTTATTGTAAAGAGCAAGCTGTTGAAGAGAAGACAACCCCTTTCATATACGGAATAATTTCTGTTCATTTTAAGCAACCTTGTTTTTTAGTTTAATTCTGAACGTGTTTAAACCGTTGCCGGTTCGAATTTTGCACACCGTAAATGAAAAAAAAAATTTGCGTAATAATTTCGATATATTTTATTTCGTATATGACGCGTTGCCCCCTTCTCAATACCTTGCTGTGTGTACTAAGCTGTTACCACTTTCAAAAAAGCTTCTGGTTCTAATTAAACGGCCCCCCGTGGTTCAATAGCCGTTCTTAAGAAATTGGGACAAACAGTCAAACTTTAGCGTAAATAGCAAGGTATTGAGGAGGGGGCAACTCTTCATACATAAAATAATTTCTGTTCGTTTTGAGTTTTACTGTTCGTTTTGAGTTTTACTTAGCTCCTTACTTTCAGTTAAAAAAAATTGTTTTTTATATTTAATTTCTGACCGTTTTTGAAAATAACACCGGTAAATCCGACTCACCCTCCATGAAATATACCCACGTCACTCACGGGAAAACTTCTCCTTTGAAATTTTTCCCATGTAAAGTGTACCCCTCCCCCGATCAAACTCCTTCCAGACAGTTCCATCCTCGCTGAAAATCCCTCCTCCCCCTAAAATTGCTTGAGGACAATTCAGACTGAAAATTTCTCCTTATCATTCTTTCATTTGAATAATAAGACTTTAATCTGATTTCTCGATAACTCCAGAATGCCCCCTTCTGTGGGAATTATTTCTGGGATATCAAAACATGTGGAAAATAACCCCTAGCTAATTCTCCCAGATTATCTACACATGCAAAATTTGGAAAAAGAGAATGTTGTACAATTAAAAAGACAATTTCGTATAGTAATTGTTTCAAATCCCCCCTCCAGTGTAAGATTTCCCCTGGAAAATTCACCACCTAGAATTTTCCCTCTCTAAAGAAGATTATCCCTGTAGAAATCCACCCCAAGCATAACCCCCCCCCCTCCGAAAAATGTCTGTATGCTTTCCAATGACAAATACTATACGTAAACATTGGGTAAATTTTGTAAGTTAAACACCTTACCCCACGGACTGTGATGAGTTATTTTACACTTAAAGGCGAAGTTATTTGCTCTTTCAACTATACTGGTTAAAATGGCTCCAAATTTTGATCAGATAACTTTTGGGAAAAGTGGGCGTGGGAGGGGGGCCAGCTGCCCTTCAGTGTTTTTGGTCACTAGAACTTTAAATTTTACTTTGAATGCACCCTCTCCTGATCTTCTAGAACCATTATTTCAACAGGATTACCTCTGTGGAAAAAAAAAACACGCATCCGTGATCTGTCTTCTTGCAAAAAATAGCAAAATTCCACGTTTTGGTCTATAGGAGCTTGAAACTTCTACAGTAGGGTTTTCTGATACGCTGAATATTGATCATTTCATCAAAATTTCTTGAATTTTAGCTCCCCCCCCACAATCCAAAAATCTGGCAAGCCTTCTCAAGGCTCCTAACGTTGATGGGTAGTATTGAACTTGATGAATCTTATATATTTGGAATTATCATAATAGGCTGATTTTTTGACGTATCTACTAATATTGAAATTCCATGTTTTAGAGTTTCGGTTACTATTGAGCCGAGTCGCTCATGACTTACATTTCCTTACCATAAACTGTTTGATTTAGAAATGTTCTCAGATAGGGGCTCAGCGGTAAGTCCTAGCTATTTTAACAACAAACAATGGAATAAATTCAAAACAAGATTCATTACTAATTTTCAGTTTGAATCTCGAATCACCAGTTTGCTTCATCTCAATTTTTTTTTTGCTTATGAGCTTGAAGCTGATGAAGATTCTAAATTTAATTTGAAGACTCGATATATGGTCCTCTTCCAGCGCTTTAAAAAGGCATAGGCTATGTTCTATCGATAAGCTGCCCTATTCATAGAGATGAAATTCTTGATAAATCTTTGCGGACAGCTTTTTTTATAATATTAAGAGGGATTACATGAGCTTATACCTCAGGGAATCTTATAATAAATCAGATAAAGATGTAGCTTATGCTCAGTTCTAAGACAGTCAGTAAACCTTAAAATACTCAATGGATGTCAACCTTGAAAGAAATACCTAGCTTAAAAGCTGGTGTGAAATATGGCCATTTTCAAATTATATCAAATTTCTCACCACTTGAGGTTCAAACTATAGGTAAAATCCGTTTTTATCAATAGATCCCGTAAACATTCCCCCCAAAAATTCCAGTGTACATGCCTGTTCTGTAAATTTCGTCTGAATGTTGCCAAAAAATTGTATACTATGAGCATTCTTCAGTGGTAGTGCTAGCGCACTGCCAAGTTTAAGGCATGCCTCAATAAATGTTTTTAAAACTTTACCTCGATAAACCGTGTTTCCCCGTACCTTGCCAGGAAAAACTCCTCGATTACAGTTTCAAAACCACGACCAACTAAAACCACGAAAACAAATATGGTTGCGTTTTATTTTGTTTTTTAAACAACGAAACAGAAGCCTTCTCAATAATTGAGCCAAAAAAATATTTATTTAAAAATACCAACAGTTAAAAAAAAATATAACATAGAACATTCTTTTAATAAAATAGTCGACCCATTTTCTTCCAAATTCAAAGTTATAGAAGGATTGGAATCAGAATAGCTTGTGAATAGCTTAGAATAACATTCTTCCTTTACGTCCATCCAAATTTTGTAGTAAACTGCTATTAAAATTTGATGTAAATATGTTGAATACAAATATGCAAAGATACAAATAAAATCATAGAATGAATACACATATAAATATTTTAAAATACAAGTATAAATATACAAAAAAAATATAAAGATGAATGTTTAAGACATGCCTTATCTTTTCGCACATCTCATCTGCTCAACTTCCTACATATCTACCGGTGGTCGTCAAAGTCGTGAAAACTGTGACTAGGAAGCAGAAATCTAATCTTATTGAAAAATCATTAATTTGAAATTTGGATATCTCATCTTATTGCTGAATTAGAGCAATCTTAATCTTATTGCTCAAATAGTTTCCTCTACATGTATTTGGTTTTTATTAATATAGAATAGATTTTTAATTCAAAAGAATAAACTATTGATAAACTTCAACTATAATTTATGATATGCTAGCTATTGGTTTTCTTATTTCAAAGCCGAAAAAAACTAAAAAATATACAGCTATTATTTGATTGTCAGCGATTTTTTATTTTTCTGAGTTGGAATTTGAGAAGTTTTCTTTTCAAATTGGCACCTTTAATTATAGCAACCATACCAATATTTAAAAAGCGTGAAGTTAGAACAATTCATACTTCATCATATCCCGAATAATTGTAGCTACCACATTTTGCATGCAGACCCGCTATACTTTTCCCCAAACACCCTAATGTGCAAATACATAGCCCAAATTTTTTAAGTTCAAAGCACTCAGTTTCCCGTCACTTGTTTTTCCGGTTCTTGTTTTGTCACAGTGATCAAACAGTTCCTGGTAACGAACTGTGAATAAAGAGCGACCCCGGCTCAATAGTAGCCAAAACTTAAAAAAACGAAACTATGATCCTAACAGATTAACCAGAAGAATTGGCTTATTATGCTGATTTCATATATATAAATTTCGTTAAGTTTAGTCTTACCCATTAAAGGTTACGAGCATGAGAAAATTTACCTAATTTAAGAAAAAGGGAAACACCCCCTAAAAGTCACAGAGTCTTAAAGAAAACCACACTATCCAATTCAGAAAACCCTATTGTTGAGCTTTCAAGCTCCCATCTGAAAAGATGTGGAATTTTGTGTTATTTTTTTGCCAGAAGAAAGATCACGGATGCGAGTTTATTTGCTTATTTCTGTTTTTTTTCCCCCAGAGGTGATCGTATCGACCCAGTGCTCCTAGAATATCGCATAAGGGCTCATTCAAACGGAATTTAAAAGTTATACTGCCCTTTTAAGTGACTATGAGGGTTGGAGGGCAACTAGGCCAACTCCCCACCCCATTATTTCACAAAATCGTCCAATCAAAATTTTGAGATAGCCATTTTGTTCATCATGGCTGAAAGACCCAATAACTATACCTTTGAGTATAACATGACCCCCCCACAGCCCCAGGGGAAATGTCTTTAAGTTCTAAACTTTGCCCATTGTTTACGCATAGTGTTTGTTATTGGGATGTATGCATACATTTTTTGGTGGGGGGGGGGATTTTTTTACCGGAAATTTTTCTAAGGAGAAATTTTTTATGGGGAGGGAAGTTTCCAGGGATTGAACTTGTCAGGGAAAATTATAAACAGGTGGACTTCGCTAAATTCTCATATAAAACTTCTTCAAAATTCTTGCTTCCTCTTTTCCGTTTCAGTTTTAGGCGTGGGACTGTTAGGAGTAATTGTCCGGGGTAAATTTTTTCACCGGGATTGAATTGTCTAGATGATATTTCCTGGGGAGGATTTCCTGGCATTATATAAAAAAATGATCAGAAATTAAATTAAAAAAAACAAGTTTTTTCAACTGAAAGTAAGGAGCAACATTAAAACTTAAAACAGTCAGAAATTATAACGTATATGAAGGGGGTTTCCCCTTCCTCAACACCTCGCTCTTTACGCTAAAGTTTGAATTTTGTCCCAGTTCTTTAATAATGACTCCTGAAACATAAGGGTCGTTTAGTTAGAACAATAAGACACTTTTTTAAAGTGTTAAGAACTTTAGCGTAAAGAGTGAGGTGCTGAGGAGTGGGCAACATCCTCCGTATACACAATAACTTTTGTTCATTTTAAGTTTTAATGTTGCTCCTTAATCTCAGTTGAAAAAACTTGTTTTTATATTTAATTAAATTTACAGGCACACGGGTAGAAACAAGAAATCCTCATTGGGAGAATAGATGGGAAATATATAGTTTGGAATCTATGATTGTACATTAGGGGAGGGGGGTTAAGCATAGAGGGTCAACATGCAGAATATGTTAGCTAGAATTTTTCGGTATATTATGAAGTAAGAATTGTTTTTTATTTACAGTTCTTGGAAGTAGTTGCTATAATTAACAAGAAACCTCAAATCTTCAGAGTGCAAAAAATGATTATAATTATTAAAATTATGACGAGGCAAACTCCCTTAAAAGAAATGTAATCTGTATCATAATTTTGTCAAATCCATCTTTATTGAATTTTGATCTAATGGTTCGAAGTCATTAATGTTTCGGAGTAATATAAATAAGAAAAAAAGTATTGAGTGTTTTCGCTGAAGAAGAAGCTATTTCAAATTACTACAAAAATGGATTCTCATGTAAGCATTTAAAAAACCAGAAAACTATATGCGGACATTTAAATTTTAGGGTATTTTTCACATTTTTTTAAAAGAAATTCTTTAAATGGTAGCCAACTGTTTGGCCCATGAATGTGTCTATCTTGAAATCACAAGGATTCGAGGTCATTTTTGTTACCAGTTTTATTATAGACCAAAAGATGCTTTGTAAACCTATTCCAAAGCAGTCAATTAGCATCAAATGTAAAGAAAACTAAAATGACTCCATATAGAAAGACTCCATATTTCACGCGTTATTTTAACTTCCCTAAAAAAAAACTTAATAAGATAATTAGGAAAATCGTCGATTGCTTCCCAGGAGAATACAAATCTTATAAAAGTTATGATTCTGAGAAGGACAGGACAGGATTTTTCAGAATTCCTTAATTCAATTGAGACTACAGACCCGCCACCCCATAGCTTAAAATAAAGAAACAAACAATAGCTATGCTTATGTGCAACTTTGGTATTTCAGAATAGGGTGTGTAATGGAACCTGCCATATTGTTACTGAGTTACTACTTCTGCTACTAACAACTTACCGCAGCACTAAGCCACCTGAGGCCAACACTGCTACATACGCTTCTCCTCCATCCCAATCTATTCAAAGCCTCCCGCTTTACACCTTCCCAGGAAGTTCCTATTTCCTTCAAATCTTCTTTATAATATCTTACCACCCCAATCGTTGACGACCTGGTTTCTGTTTAGCCCTAGACGGTTCGTCAAAAACTACAATCTTTGGTAATCTATCATCCTTCATCCAAAAAACCTGCACGAGCCTTGAGTTACGTAACAGCGTAACTGGGTAAATATTATAACCGGGAAAAGATTTGGGAAAGAAGTCCACGTTTCTCGAGTTACGCTTGACTCCAGTAAAGGTCAATTGGTATTTCAAACTTATCAGAAACCTTAGGCAGTTTAAGATTACAAGTTCTAGCTTCACCTGTTACAAGAGTAGACGGCTTTCGGAAGACAAAAAGAATATTCATAGAAAATGCATTACTATGAAAGGTAACGACTCATATAAACATTTAAGTCCTAAGTTTTTTTGTTTTTTTTTTAATCTTTTAGGTTACTTACGACATCTCTGGCAAACCTGGATGATGAAAAAAAAAAAAAGCACTATTTTGGTGAAAAGTGACTTTTTTTTTATCCGAAATATGTATCCAGTTACGATATGTCCCGTTATGTCATTAATTGACAAAAATGTGTCCTTTTTGCCCTTTTAAGTAATTTTTTATGGGCAAACAGGAAATGGGGGAGAGGGAGGCACGGAAAATTTGTTTCCCATTGAGTTTTTGTCCTACCCAAAAATCTAAGATATACCATTTGTTGCAAATATCCTTATTTTTATTTTTCAATTTCATATTCTGATACTTTCTTGTCGAATATTATTAACAAAAATCTGGTTTCTCAAAGGTCTAAACCCGTTGTGAGGGAAATCTCCAGTGTTTTCTGCTGTAAAACCTGTGCAATATACAGGACATTTGTAAATTTAACACCTTGAATTTGCCATTGAAGATTCTCCACCCCGTATTTGAATTAAATTCTCATTTTATTAAGTTTTTAAAGTCTCGAGTTAGGTATCCCTACGTCCAAAGTTAACTGGGTTTTACTACATAGCACACTTAAGAGACAGTCGACACAGGGTTGGTGACATTTTGTATGTTCGAAAATGCTGCCAGATCAAAGAATTTAGCTTTAAAGTTTGAGACACTATAAAAATAACTTCTTCTGGTTTCTAAATATCCTCAGAAAATTCTGTTTCAACAAAACTTCGTTTTTTAAAGTTTTGGTTTCTAAATTTGAAATTAGTAAAACAATCCTTCCAGGCCAGAATGATAATCACGCCTTGAAAATACACCCCCAAAATATGCATGAGGAGGTGTGGATTGAAATAGTAAAAGTTAATCATAGGATCATTGTTTAAATAGTTTTCAAGGTGATTTCTTCGAAAAAATCTTTTATACGGATGTTCTCCAGGGACGCCAGCAGGCGAGCAATCCTTTCTGGAAAACATGAAGACACTAGATTATATATATAAATAGAAAAATAAGAAATATTCCCAATGCCCCTTCTCCCCCGTCCGAAATTTCCTGGTGGCACTCATGATACCCCTCCCCCTCCCACCTCTCTACCTTTTGTGCCATTAGGCATGTGAATGTAATCTTTTATGTTACACAGAACAAGATTGATCACCCCATAGCACCTGTATTACAGGTTTAGTCAAAAAAACATTCTCGGGAATCAAGGGAGCTTAGAGTTTAATTTCTATATATATATATATATATATATATATATATATATATATATATATATATATATATATATATATATATATATATATATATATATATATATATATATATATATATATATATATATATATATATATATATATATATATATTATGTTTAAGAGGTAATTACTTGGCAAAAAAAAAAAAAAAAAAAACTGTCGTCCTAATCCAGCAATTGAGACAAATGTGCACTTGAACGAGGCTCTCACCTTACACATCCATCCAACTACCTAGGACCAAACAGTATACCCAAACCATCAACAAAATAGAAAAGTCCAAATCCATGCAAAGTTGTCATCAATAAATGTAAGTCGTTGTAAAATTACCAGCAAAAGCACCTTAAATCTAGCAAAATATTTCCAAGTAAAACCTTCCATTTAGGGCTCATCAGAAGAAATACCACCGGCCTTAACGGGTTTCGAGGCTTTACATTCTTTACCCAGCACGGTGGCGCCTCTACCATAAGATCTATATGGTAACCCTATGTCAGGTAAAACCTGTGAAATACATGCATACTAGTCAAGCTATTAAAAATTACATACAAAAAGTGTTTCAATGTTTCCATAATAAAATCCCAGAGGTCACTGAAAGAGACCATTCTGGAACAAATGAAAACATGTCCAGATGTATCTTTTATTGGTATCTGGAACCAATTACCAATTTAAAGATCCTCAAGCTTGTTTGAAACCCCTAGAAACTCAAACATCCAAAAAAAAAAAAAGAAAAGCGCACGAGAAATTATATTAAAATATCATTCAGTATTTCTTTATAATTTTTTGTATATTTACTTAAGAGTTCATGATACATGAAACTAAATTTTTTGAATTGCCAACTAATTTTTTTGGCAGAAAAACCTCTTAAGATCAGTTTTTTCGCTCAGCTTTTTACATCTATTTTTAAAATCTGTGTAATTACTGCATATTTTTGCATACCTAAATAATTGGGAATAATAAGCCGAATAAGTAATATTTGAATGTATATTACTTTCAAGATATGGAAAATTAATTACTTCAAAATTAAATTCATCCGTTTTATTATATAATTTAAAAACTAATTTATTATTATTTGAAATATTAATATTTAAATCTAAGAAATGGTCGGAGTGTCCCATCCCATAGCTAGGCTCAAGAATTAACTCTTGTGGATAAATATTTTTTAAAATCTCAATAAACTCTGCACAATTTATTACCAAGAGATCGTCCAGATATCTTTTATTATTTGAAAGGTTATATTTTACATTACTTGGGTTATTATTTTTATTTATCATATATTCATATTCTAATTGACTTAAAAACAGGTCTGCTATGAATGGACTTGCATTCCCACCCATAGGAATACCTACAGTTTGTTTATATAAATTCCCACTAAATCTTATAAATGTATTAAATAGAACAAATTCCAATAAATCGCATACCATATCCAAGCTATAACATCTTGAATTAATAGTGCTTCTAAAGAAATTCGTCCATCGGGCTTTTTTATTAAAAGTATCAATTTTCCAAAATCCGATATTAGACAAAAAAAAGATTTCTTTATCACCGTTTTCAATTTTCGAATATTAAATTTAGTGACAAATTTGTATACAAAGTAGTAAAATCAAATGAATCGACTCTTTTAGCTGAAACATTCACCAAAGAATCAATCACTTGTAACGAGTTATTAACACTCCAATATGGGTTAAAGTTAGAAAATTTTTTAATTCCGGAGCAATATGCTTCAAATTTATTTCTAATTTCTCCTAAAATTAAAGATAGATAGTAGCCGCAATTCTGGTTGGACACCTTGCTGCCCCAGCAATAAAAACGTGGTTTTGGTGGATTTTTGTGAAATTTTATCGTCCAATATAAGAAAGGAAACTGTTTGTCATTATCATTTATTTTAATATTGAAATTTTTCAAAATTCTTTCTTCTATATTTTCAATTAAACTATTCTCCTCCATATGGGCCTTTTCGTATGTATTTGTTGTTTGTAACTCTTTGATAAAATATCACGATAGAGTTTCTGACAAATTATGGCAAAATTGTTGCTAGCTTTATCAACTGGTACAATTATAAATTCATTCTGTAAATTAGCAATTGCTTGTTTCATATTGGCATTATAAAATATTGATTTTTTCAAAGAATCTGTAGGATTAATTCTATACATGCTATTTCTTACACTAGTCAAAGTCAAATTTATCCAATTCTGAAATCTATCTTTAGTAATTTTCTCCTTCTTGCACCAATTATCAATAAATACGTTTAAATCATTCTTTTAATCCCCTAAGAATATCTGCTGGCCTTATGTGGCTTATATATATATATATATAATTATATATATATATATATATATATATATATATATATATATATATATATATATATATATATATATATATATATATATATATATATATATATATATATATATATATATATATATATATATATATATATATATATATATATATATATATATATATATATATATATATATATATATATATATATATATATATATATATATATATATATATATATATATATATATATATATATATATATATATATATATATATATATATATATATATATATATATATATATATATATATATATATATATATATATATATATATATATATATATATATATATATATATACCATATATTTTTCTACCACTATAAGGATGCCAATTGGGGTAGGGTCAAGGAGGCATGTCCGAGTAAAACTGAAAGTTAAGATCCAAGTTTTTGATAGCTAAAGTGAAAAAGTGTTTTTTTCAAAAAGTGTTTTTTAAATTTTTGGTACTATTGGCTACGGTTCGCCTTTTACTAGGTTGTAGCATCTGTTGCAACCATGATTCCAAAACTGCGTTTTTTTTATTAATTTTGGTTACTTTTGGTTACAAGAAGGGTCCATATCTGGATAGGCAAAGGGCATGGGATGTTTAATATTTTTTCTCCACATTATTGGAGGGGCAACTGCCCCTCTCATGCCACCCCTAACGACGCCCCTAACCCCATTCCCCTCTAAGTCCCTTTTAATCTTTCGAATGTATTTTGGGCAACAGCGCTCGTTAATAGAGTTATTATTAACCCTATCCTGAGAGGTGACATCTGCAACCAAAAAAATTGAATCACCTGAATGACAATCCAAGCCATTCTTTTATATATTAGATAGTTCTATTGCCTGTGTATCCGACCCACTAGGCTTTCTCAACTACTTGGATACGACAGAAAAGCATAAGCTTGTCATCGAATTGTCTCGAGTGTTTCGTCCCTGATGAAAACGAAGCAACTTGTTCTAAGGTCGTCAAGTGGAGTACATGACTGGGTGATCCCCAGCAATTTGACTCGGGCTATCAAGATATGGAAACAATGAGATCCCTTCAGTCAGAATTTGACACTAGTGGATATACTTTAAATTCGGATGAGGCCGAGTCCTATTAAAGCCTTGTAAGTGCGACTTTCTTTTATTGTGACTAAATATTTTTCTTCTTACTTTTCAATTAGTATTATTTGCCTGACCTGAAGACCATTGACACTATGTTATTTTTTTAAACTAATTATTGTATGTTATATAATGTTTCTTTTTCTTGACAGCCCTAGTCCAATTTGAGGTGCATTTTTTTAAAGCCGTTCACTTTCAAACACACCTCAGATTCTAAGCACTCCATCACCTGAATTGCTTCGTGAAAATGAGTTGTTGCTGTTTTTCTTCGTTGATTGTTTTTTAATTTTTCAATATATCTGAATTTTATGACCTGAAGACCATTGATAAATTTATAGCCGGGCTTCACCAGCAGGATTTCCAGAGTCTAAGATTCCAGACTATTTTTTGACGTCTTGGATACACCAAATCTGGAATATGAAGCCTATCCAGTAGTACATTCAAATAATAAAAAAAAAAGAAGGAATTTTGAACTTAGAGGTTTCCGGAATTTTCAATCATACAATGAAAACGAAAGAAAAAAGGAAAAGAGAAAAAAAGAAGAAAAAAGGAAAAAAATTGTGGATTATCCTCCTTTAGTAAAAATCGATGCTTGATGGTGCGCGTGCACCATCTAAAAAAAATGTTTTTTTGAGCATTTAGTAAAAACAGATGCGATTTAGTAAATTTTTCCTCTCAGATTTAGTAAATTCTTCCAGACCAGGGTGGCAACCCTGACAGAGAAGGCTGCCGCATAAAATTTCGAGAATGCTCATTCGATTGGAAATTGGAATTTCGATTTCTCTTTTAAAGAATCAAAAGTGATTAGAGGACAGCTAGCTCTCCCACATTTTTTTTCTCAAATGTATTCTATAGAAGTTTTGAGATAGTCATTTTGTTCAAAATTGCCCAGAGATGATAAAGCAATGCATCCGGGGTTAACACAACCCCGAAAAGCCCGGGATAATGGGCTATAGCTTATAACTAGGGAGCATATAAGGTTTGATAGTAGGGGTGGTCATATAATTATCGGAGGAGGCTAATGTGACTAGAAATTGAAAGTTCTAGCTCTATTTCTAAAACTCAAGAGTAATCAGAAGGCAACCAGCCAGCCGTCCCCACGCACTTTTCTTTCTCTAACACTTCTGATCAAAATTTTGAGTTAGTTTTTTGGTTTAAAATGGTCCGAATGTCAAATAACTACGGCTCTGGGTTTGATAATCCCCCAGCCCTGGTAAAAAGGGCTGTAAATTATGCTAGCTGCAAATCATTGACTTTTAAAGATTCTATGGATGGTATGGTCACATCAAATTCGGAGGAGGCTCTCTCGTTTGGACATCAGAATTACTTGTCCCCTTTTTAAGAGTCGACAGTGATCACAGGGTAATCAATCCCTCCGTTCTTCATCCCTCCCCCCCCCCCAAATACATCCTATCAAAATTTGAAAATAGTTAATCTGTTCAAAATAGTCCAAAGATTACAAACAATACCTTTGGGGCTGATACAACCTTCAGAGCCCGCTGGCAAGGGATTTAATTTATGTTCGGGAACATATATGGTTTGTATGAAAAAGGTGAACGCATAAACTTTGGAAGATACTTATTTCATTAGAAATTGGAAGTTTTATTTACCTTTTTAGGAGTCAAAAGTGATCGGAGGGCAAATAGCTCCCCCCCCCCCCCCCCCCGATGCCATTTTCACCAAATGAATCTGATCACAATTTTGAGATAGTCATTTTGTCCAAAATCATTCAATGATTATATAGCAATGCCTCCGGGGTTAAAACAGCCCCATAGAGCCTGGGGGTGCGGTTTTAAGTTATATCCGAGGGTTGTCTTAAACCCGGAGGCATTGCTATATAAACGTAAAACGCAAAAATGTAGACAATAAGAGTGCCTACTAAGAGAGTAAAATAGGTTATTGTCTACGTGTTTGCGCAGACAGTGTACTGTGTTATTACCAGTGTATAATTTTGTCTCTTAGGTATCGTTGTATCGTCGCTTCACACCACTCAGCTTTCTGATTTTTACTGCCAAAAACTATCTAATAAGTCATTCTCAAGAGAGGATGAGAAGAGTAATTTAGGTCAGGAGGATCGAAATTTTATTGAATGTACATTCCCCTACTAAGCCTCCCATTGAAAACAACCTTTCAAATAGGCTCTCTGTATTATTTTTAAAATTCAGAATTGTCATATACGACTTTCAGGCCGGAAAGCCACCGTTTGCAAAGGGTTGTTGGCACTTGTCTATTATATAAAAAACACACTCGAGAAGTGAAGTTTGGAGACAATAAAATATGATGAAAATAGAATACTTTATTAGCAAAATTGTGAAGGTCATTGGTGAATTATTAAATTGGAAGCTTTGGCGTCAGCTGAATGTCTGAAAGACAAAGAAAAGTTCATTATTAACGCGATTCTGGACCTTCTGCGGAAATTTCTGCGTTCTGGGAGCATATTTCCAAGTTGTAGTTTTCACAATTATGCTAATAAAGTATTATATTTTCATATTTTTTATTTCATTAGCTTTAACCAAACTTCACTTCCCGAGTGTGTTTTATATAATAGACAAGTACAGGGGCGTCATTTGGGAGGGGCTGGCTGGGGCTATAGCCCCCCTCTGATTTTAGGAGGGGCCCCAAATCAGTAGTCAAAATTATATTGATTTGATCTTAAGTGTGAAAAAATTGTGTTTTCAATCAAAACAAATCCGTTTCTAATAAAGCTGTACTTCACAACAATCTATTGTGAGCTTCATTCCCGAAAATATTTATTTATTATTCCTATTTCATATTTAAAAGCCACGGTGCCTGACTTTCATTGCAATAAAACAAGGCGACCCAGAATCTGTAACAACATTATACATGTCGGTTACGTGATTCTGGGGCAGTGAGCTTTTCTATATATACGTATGATGTACTTTTTATTTCTAAGAGTGTGTTCTTGAATCTGTTCTGAATTGTGTTGATTGTCTTGAAATTTAGGTTCTTGAATTTTGAGACAATCAAAGTGAGAATTTCAGACCAGTTATTTTTTTTATGATTTCAGGAAGGATAAGAAAAAATATATTATATAAAAGGACAATTCAAAGAATCGATAAAAATCTTGAAGGACAGTACCTAATCTTACATTCCAAAAATTATAACAAAATGAAAATATGGAAAAAGCACAAGATTTGTTAATAGGACAGTTAAAAAGAAATTTGTACCAACAATCAAAGACCAATATTTGTACTTCACAACTGAAAGGCCTTATCTATAGAGGGGGGGCTTGGCTTGAGCCAAACTTATAAAAAAGTGAGAAAAAACATGAAAAAAAACAAAAAAACAAATAAGAGACCTACCAATTGGTGTCAATTCAAGAAAAACTTTGGATGAGGGGGGGGGATGAATTTACTTTTTGACATCCAGAAGAGGGGGGAGGGAAATTTTGTTGTTTTTTCGATTTTTCTACGAAAATATCAAGCCAGTGTCATGAGCACCTACATTCAGATATGCAAGCATGTATTAAAACAGTTGCACCGCATGCAATTTACATTCACCGCTATGCTCATAGACTCAACCTTGTGTTGGGTGCTTGTATTTAGAACTTGAGACGAGTGGCATCTTTCTCCTCCACTCTTCAATAGCTGTATTGTTTAATCGCGAATAGCAATATACACTACCAACTGTTTGTTAATGCTCAGAAAGCTGCTGGCTTAACTGTTCTTCAGTTGGAGAAATCATCTAGCCTACCACAAGATTTGTATACTGGTATATATATTGGTGAACAGAGTTTGTGAATAGATACAACTGTATCTTGACTGTTTCATCAATTACCAAAACGTTCTTCCGACGTGGGCTCAGGCCCACGGACTTGCAACCAGTCTTCAGACATTTGAATTTATATTTACACTCAATCTAGCGGAGTTTTTTTTGCCACAATATCTCTGTTTGAGCAGCTGCATGTGGTAGACCTACTTTTCTCTAGAGCTTTTGGTCTTACTGCAGCTACGCGAGATAAAATTTATTGACATGCAAACTGAAAAAGCTTTTGATGTAATGTCTCATAAAGCAAAAGAATTTTCCTGTGAGTATGGCCTCATATGAAGACCTTTTGCAAAATTTTCAGAATTCTGGTTCCTCATGAAAAAGACAAAAGCGTGCACAGTAAGTAGCTTCCAGCTTACCTGATTTTGTAACCGTGTCGACTTTGGGACAAAGTGACCATGCTGAAGTGAAAGAATCAACTCAAGATGCTTTCAGAAGGGATTATTTTCTTGTGATAGGCACATTGTGCTGTGAGTTTGAGATCCACTTCACGAATGCTCTTTCACTGTTAGAGTCAATCACTGTATTAGATCTTGATCTGCCACACTTTCTCAACACGAGCTGACTAGCCAGTGTGGCAGCGCATTAGAAAGAAGTTTGCATTGACACAACGCTGTTTGCCTCACAAACAGATCTTGTGAGAAGATATATCGACTCTTTAGGCAATAGGCCAAAACATCTCTTAGAACTTCACAATTTTGTGAAGGCAATGTTGATAGCATATTCTGAAGTTTTGAAAAAAAATACAAATCTTCATTACTCTGCCTATCACAATGGCTTGTAATGAGATTCTTTTCTAAATTAAGCCTGATTAAAACCTATTTAAAATCAACAATGGGTGACCGAAGGCTCAGTGATCTGATGTTGGTGTTCAGTGAAAAAAAAAAATGTGTGAAATCATTGGATTTTGAGGCTTTGGTTGGTATTTTTGGAAAAATGAGACCTCGTTGGTTCCCAGTTCTGCAATAAAACTATGAATTAGTTTCCAACTTAAGTTCTCTGTATTTATTAAAAACTTTTAAATTGCTTTTTACTATTGTTAGTTTATTTTGGGAGAGGCCTGTGCTAACCACTGTGAAGGAACGTTGCTCTTAAACAACTACGAGCCGGCCCCTTTGGGGGGCTCACCGAGGTTGCTTAATCCCCCCCCCCCCCTTAGTTCAGAAATAAATGACGCCGCTGGACAAGTACCTCATAATCCCACACAAAAAAGTCAGTTTTGCTTATAACCTGATATTACGTCCAACCATTGGGATCAAGGTTTGGGTTGCTACCCCCAGAAAACACATTTATCATCTTATAATCACATATTAAAAAAATAAATTATAAAGAAAATAGGTTCTTTTAGTATCTCCCTATGTTTTTATTATTAATTTTTCTTGCTCATGTCGGTTTAATTAAACTGGGAACAGTGGAATTTTTCACGGGGAAAAACATAGATTACTCAGAAAATGTGAAACTTATTCATTGCTCAAAAGTGTAATATCAAACAGTTCGTGGTAACGAACTGTAAGTTAGGAGCGACCCGGCTCAATGGTAACCGAAACTCTAGAAAACGGTATTTTGATACAAATAAATACATCAAAAGAATCAGATTTTAATGCTGATTTCAAAAATATATAAGTTTCATCAAGTTTAATCTTACCTATCAAAAGTTACGTACCTGAGAAAATTTGGCTCATTTTCGAAAAAAGGGGGAAAGACCCCCTAAAAGTTATAGAACCTTAATGAAATTCACACCATTATATTCAGCGTATCAGATAACCCTACTGTAGAGGTTTCAAGCTCCTATCTACAAAAATGTGGAATTTTGCATTTTTTGCCAGAAGAAAGATCACGGGTGCGTGTTTATTTGTTTGTCTTTTTTTGTTTTTTTTTTCCCAGGGGTGTTTGTCTTTTTTTTTTTTTCCCTTTTAGGGAAAGACCCCCTAAAAGTTATAGAACCTTAATGAAAATCACACCATCATATTCCGCGTATCAGAGAACCCTATTGTAGAGGTTTCAAGATCCTATCTACATAAATGTGGAATTTTGCATTTTTTGCCAGAAGAAAGGTCACGGGTGCGTGTTTATTTGTTGTTTTTTTTTTTTTTTTCTTTTGTTTTTTTTTTCCCAGGGGTGATCGTATCGACCCAGTGGTCCTAGAACATCGTGGGAGGGCTCATTGAAATGGAAATTAAAAGTTCTAGTGCCCTTTTTAAGTGACCAAAAAAATGGAGGGCAACTAGGCCCCCTCCCACGCTCATTGTTTTCCCAAAGTCACCTGATCAAAATTTTGAGATAGCCATTTTGTTCAGAATGTTCGAAAATATTATAAGTATGTCTTTTAGGATGACTTAATCCTCCGAAGTTCCCAGGGGGAGGGCTGAAAGTTATGAACTTTACGCAATGTTAACATATAGTATTGGTTATTGGTAAGTATACAGACGTTTTCAGGGGAGATTTCTCCTGGTAGTGGGGGGGGGGGGGGGGGGTCGGGGGTAATATGGGAGGATCTTTCCATGAGGGAAGTTTTCATGGGGGAAGGGACATTGCTATGAAGGGGACGCCGGACTTCCCAACATTATTTAAAAAAAGATCAGAAATTAAATATAAAAAACAAGTTTTTCAACTGCAACAGCAGCAACATCAAAACTTTAAACGAACAGAAAATATTACATATATGATTGGGTTCAACCGCTAGTCAATACCTCGTTCTTTAAGCCAAAGATTTTTTAGTACTTTCATAAGAGCTATTTATTCTAATTAACGGCCTTTGTGATTCAGTGGTCATTTTTAAAGAATTGGAACAAAATTCGAACTCTCGCTTAAAGAGCAAGGTATTGACTAGGGGTCAAACCCCTAATATATGTATTAAAAATATATGAATATAGAAGTTCGTTACGTAAGTTAATTCGTAAGTAACGTATATTTATTACTAATAAAAACGTTCGTAAATAAAATTAAACAAGTTTCGAGAAAGCCATTTAACCAAATAAAACTAAATTAATATGAAAATTTTGTTTTAATTATTCATGTACGGTGAGCCAAGATCAAAACCTGCATTTATTCAAAAACGTTCAAAAATTAAATAAAAAAACAAGTTTTTTTAACTGAAAGTAAGGAGCGACATTAAAACTTAAAACGAACAGAACTTATTCCGTATATGAAAGGGGCTGTCCCCTCCTCAACGCCTCGCTCTTTACGCTAAAGTTTGACTTTCTCAACACTCTATTTTTTTTAAACAATGAAAAACTTTAGCGTAAAGAGCGAGGCGTTGAGGAGGGGACAGCCTCTTTCATATACGGAATAAGTTCTGTTCGTTTTAAGTTTTAATGTCGCTCCTTACTTTCATTTAAAAAAAACTTGTTTTTTTTATTTAATAAATTCTAAAGCGTAACAAGAATGTAACACTTTTAGGACCGTAATGTTTTACATAAACTAACCAAAAATGGTACAAAGGTAACTTCGGTGACAAGCCTGAGTGGAAGGGAATATTTTCACAAGTTTGAAATAATAAATCCCTATGAAAGGCCAGAAGGTTTGTATAAATTTAAGTGAAAAAGTTCACTCGCAGACGACGCAGCAAACCAAAACATCATTTTATAAGGTATTCCCTAATTTGGAAGCAGGCTTTCAATTTTTCATTGATACAAACAAACAGGTTAGACAGGCTTTGTATGAAAACATCTTCGCGTCAGACTCTGGCCTCTTTCCAAATCCAACATGAAATTAATACTTGGCAATATTTAGCTCTGGTGTGTTAATGTTGATTCACAAATTCTGGATATAAAAGTCAGTCAGGTTGGAATGATTTTCTGAATTTTTTAAAATGTGAGTTTGTTTTGTTTGTTTTCTACGCAGTTTTAAAATAGGAATAAAAACAGTTTTTATTCGCAGTGAAAGGACTGATATTGGTAATAATAGATTTGTGGCTCTTCAGCATTTTTATATAATCTTTTTTTATGCTTAAATTTGCTTTTTGTGACAATTTATTCCCCTCTAAATGACATGGAAGAAAGGTACGGGTAAATTTTTCGAAATTCATATTATTGACTTACGAACAAAGTAAACATACCACTCGATACCTTTTTTATGCTCTTTCCAAATATAATAATCATCTTTGCCGCAAATGAATTTTACCCCCCCCCCCCCCCCTATATATGCCAATTCAGGGTATATTAGGGAAGTGGGGGTAATTTTTTTTCTGATGCAAATGAGAGGTAAGTTGAAACTTTACCCCGCCCCCTGCATCGAGTGGTATGTTTACTTTATTCGTAAGTCAATAATATGAACTGCGAAAAATTTACCCAAAAAGTAAAATACTTTATAAACAAATTTGGGCTATATATTTGCAAATTAGGGGTTGTGGTGATGGTAAACTATAGCGGGTCTGCATGCAAAATGTGTAAGGTACAATTTTTCTGAATATTATGAAGTAAGAATTGTTTTTTAACTTCAAACTGCCCAAATACTTTAGTCCGCCTTTAATATGCAAATTTATAGCCCAAATTATATATTTTCCGTCTATTCTGTCACTTTTCTTATTCTTGTCTCACGCTAAGCTGAAAGAAACCGGGAGGAATGATACTAGGCTATTTAAAAGTTGGGTACTGTTTTGCTTAATGGTACACACACCGCGGTACTTCTATGCTAAAAGCACTCTTTTATATATGTCAAACTGGAGACGCGACATAAAACCCGTTTTGTATGGGTTAATTCAAGACACTGCTATACAGAAATGAATGCTTAGCGTGGTTTTCAATGCGTTGACGATATTTAAACTGTTGTTGTCTGGGGTTTTTTGCACATTAATATATTTTGCACATTAAGGGGGTGGGGGCAAGGTATAGCGGGTCTTCCTGCAAAATGTGTTGATACTAAAGATACAAAAGATACTAATAGATACATACAAGGTATCAGATTTTAATGCTGATTTTAAATATATAAGTTTCATCAAATTTAATCCTACCCATCAAAAGTTACGTGCCTGAGAAAATTTGGCTGATTTTCGAAAAAAGGGGGAAAGACCCCCTAAAAGTTATAAAACCTTAATAAAAATCACAACATTATATTCAGCGTATCAGAGAACCCTACTGTAGAGGTTTCAAGCTCCTATCTACAAAAATGTGGAATTTTGCATTTTTTGCCAGAAGAAAGATTACGGATGCGTGTTTATTTGTTTGTTCGTTTTTTTTGTTTTTTTTTTTCCCAGGGGTGATCTAATCGACCCAGTGGTCCTAGAATATCGTGGGAGGGCTCGTTGGAACGGAAATTAAAAGTTCTAGTGCCGTTTTTAAGTGGACAAAAAAAAAATGCAGGGCAACTAGGCCCCCTCCCACGCTCATTTTTTTCCCAAAGTCACCCGATCAAAATTTTGAGATTGCCATTTTGTTCAGCATGGTCGAAAATATTTTAACTATGTCTTTTAGGATGACTTAGTCCCCTGAAGTCTCCCGGGGGAGGGCTGAAAGTTATGAACGTTACGCAATGTTAACATATAGTATTGGTTGTTGGGAAGTATATAGAAGTTTTCAGGAGGGATTTTTTCTGGTAGTGGGGGGGGGGGGGGGGGGGGCTGGGTCAGGGGTTATGATGGAGGATCTTTCCATGAAGGAAGTTTTCATGGGGGGAGGGACATTGCTATGAAGGGGGGCGCCGGACTTGCCAGCATTATTTAAAAAAAGATCAGAAATTAAATATTAAAAAAAACAAGTTTTTCAACTGAAAGTAAGCAGCAACATAGAAACTTAAAACAAACAGAAAATATTACGTATATGATTGGGTTCACCCCCTAGTCAATACCTCGCTCTTTAAGCCAAAGATTTTTTAGTACTTTCATAAGAGCTATTTATTCTAAATAACGGTCTTTGTGATTAAGGGGTCATTTTTAAAGAATTGGAACAAAATTTGAACTTTAGCTTAAAGAGCGAGGTATGGAATAGGGGGCGCACCCCCTAATATACGTATTAAAAATATGTGAATATAGAAGTTTGTTACGTAAGTTAATTCGTAAGTTACGTATATTTATTACTAATAAAAACGTTCGTAAATAAAATTAAACAAGTTTCGAGAAAGCCATTTAACCAAATAGAAGTAAAATTAATATACAAATTTTGTTTTAATTATTCAAGTACGGTGAGCCAAAATCAAACCCTGCATTAATTCAAAAACGTTCAAAAGTTTGACTTTCTCACAACTCTATTTTTTTTAAAACAATAAAAAACTTTAGCGTAAAGAGTGAGGCGTTGAGGAGGGGGCAGCCCCTTCCATATACGGAATAATTTCTGTTCTTTTTAAGTTTTAACGTCTTTCCTTGCTTTCAGTTAAAAAAATTTGTTTTTTTTATTTAATTTATTAATTGAAATTCAGTCTTATTTTGAAAGATTTAGCAATAATGTACCAAGCATTTCTCCTCAGATTTGGTTATTGAAAAAAAAGAAGAAGAATATAAAGCAGGAAATCTAAGCCCCTCTCAAATGGCATTCTTTATTTTAAGTCCTGAAACAGTAGTTTAAAGATTAAAGAGAGTTTTGTAGAGAAGTAAGCCACCAGTGGTTTTCCACATATAATGATGCACATTAAAAATTGTAAACATCGCTACCTATACTTTCGGAAGAAGTGGTTTTAAATTCTCTCATCGAAAATCTCTATCCCATAAGTAGAGATGCCTCATGAGCTCCCGTACGAACCACGTGGTTAATGGGGTCAATGACCTAAATTTCCAAAGGTGCTGTTGTTGTTGTTGTTGTTTTGGCCAAGTGCCCGATAGGGGCGAATGTTATGATCCTGGAATTGTTTCCGGGGCAAGGAACATTAATGTCTTTGATGTATTTTCGAAGAGAATTGTTTCCGGGGAAGTTAATTAATGTCTAACAGATGATGTCATGATTGATTGATTTGTCACGAAAGGGAATTAATTGTTGTTTCTAAGGAGAATTATTGATTCACGAAAGGGGAATTAATTTGTTGTTTCCAAAGAGAATTGTTTCCGAGCGAATGACTATTAATGTCTTTGGAGTTCTACCAAGAGAATTGTTTCTGGGCGAATGTTTTGATCTTAGCGATGAAGTGATTAGCGCGCGAAAGGGTTTCTTAGTAATTTCAAATGTGACAGCACAGGGATGCCAAAAACAAAAGGAACTCGCTGAAATTACGTTTACGAATTATTTGGGCGAAAACCGTTTTAGACATTTTAGGGAGTTATTTCGGCGAAACAGTTAGAGACATTTTAGGGAATTATTTCGGTGAAACAGTTAGAGACATTTTAGGGAATTATTTCGGTGAAACAGTTAGAGACATTTTAAAAGATGATTTTAGAAAAGGTTTTAGAAGAGGATTTGAGGGTGAAACTCTGTGGTCGTTATAATACACAAGTTCCATTTGAACAGTGTTGTGAGGTCTCCTACCACAACCCCAAAGGGTTCCGATCCCCCTACCCCAACCCCGAAGGAAGCCCCGGTCCTCAAAGGTTCTCCGGGCTCCCAAAGGGCCCCCGGCGCCCCAAAGGCTCCTGAGCCCCCATTTTAATACTTTTTTAAGGCTTTATTATATCTTTTCAGAACAAAATATTATTTTAGGGGATTATTTCGGCGAAGCAGTCAGAGAACATTTTAAAAGATGAATTTTGAAGAGATTTTAGAAGAGGATTTGAGGGTGAAACTCTGTGGTCGTTATAATACACAAGTTTCATTTGAACAGTGTCGTGAGGTCCTCTACCCCAACCCCAAAGGGTTCCGATTCCCCTACCCCAACCCCGAAGGAAGCCCACGCTCCTCAAAGGTCCCCCAAGCTCGCAAAGAACCACCCGGCCCTCAAGGGCCCCCCAGACCCTCAAAGGCGCTCCCCGGGCCCCGTCTTTCGTTGATGTGTGTTGTCTGAAACCTATGATTTGGGGTGTATGGGTTGCTATTTTTGACTTTTCTGAGTTGGATTTCTTAGTCTTTCATAGGTATGTGTTGTCTGAAACCTATGATTTGGGATGGGTGGTTTGCTATTTTTGACTTTTCTGAGCTGGATTTCTTACCCTTTCATAGGTGTGTGTTGTCAGAAAATTATGATTTGGGATGTGTAGTTTGCTAGTTGGACTTTTCAGAGCTAGGATTCTTAGTCTCATAGGCGTTTGTTGTCTGAAACCTATAGTTTGGGATGAATAGTTTGCTATTTCAGGCTTTTTATGAGCTAGGTTTCCTAGTATTTCGTAGGTGTGTGTTGTCTGAAACTTATGATTTGGGATATGTAAATTACTATTTCGGGCTTTTCTGAGCTAGATTTCTTAGTCTTTCGTTGGTGTGTGTTGTCTGAAACCGATGATTTGGGATGGGTGGATTGCTATTTTTGACTTTTCTGAGCTGGATTTCTTAGCCGTTCATAGGAGTGTGTTGTCTGAAACTTATGATTTGGGATGGTTAATTTGCTATTTCCGGCTTTTATTAGCTAGGTTTCTTAGCCTTTCATGGGTATGTGTTGTCAGAAAATTATGATTTGGGATGTGTAGTTTGCTATTTGGAATTTTCAGAGCTAGGATTCTTAGTCCCTCATAGGTGTTTGTTGTCTGAAACCTATAGTTTGGGATGAGTAGTTTGCTATTTCTATTTTTGACTTTTCTGAGCTGGATTTCTTACCCTTTCATAGGTGTGTGTTGTCAGAAAATTATGATTTGGGATGTGTAGTTTGCTAGTTGGACTTTTCAGAGCTAGGATTCTTAGTCTCTCATAGACGTTTGTTGTCTGAAACCTATAGTTTGGGGATGAATAGTTTGCTATTTCAGGCTTTTATGAGCTAGGTTTCCTAGTATTTCGTAGGTGTGTGTTGTCTGAAACTTATGATTTGGGATATGTAAGTTACTATTTCAGGCTTTTCTGAACTAAGGTTTCCTAGTATTTCGTAGGTGAATGTTGTCTGAAACTTATGATTTGGGATATGTAAATTACTATTTCGGGATTTTCTAAGCTAGATTTCTTAGTCTTTCGTTGGTGTGTGTTGTCTGAAACCTATGATTTGGGATGGGTGGTTTGCTATTTTTGACTTTTCTGAGCTGGATTTCTTAGCCTTTCATAGGTGTGTGTTGTCTGAAACCTATGATTTGGGATGGTTAATTTGCTATTTTTGACTTTTCTGAGGTAGGTTTCTTAGCCTTTCATAGGTGTGTGTTGTCAGAAAATTATGATTTGGGGTTTGTAGTTTGCTTTTTGGACTTTTCAGAGCTAGGATTCTTAGTCCCTCATAGGTGTTTGTTGTCTGAAACCTATAGTTTGGGATGAGTAGTTTGCTATTTCAGGCTTTTCTGAGCTTAGGTTTCTTAGTATTTCATAGGTGTGTGTTGTCTGAAACTTATGATTTGAGGTGTGTACTTTGCTATTTCCGACTTTTCATAACCAGATTTCTTAGTCTTTCGTAGGTGTGTGGTGTCTGAAACCTATGATTTGGGACGTGTGGGTTGCTATTTTTTACTTTTCTGAGCTGGATTTCTTAGCCTTTCGTAGGTGTGTGTTGACTGAAACCTATGATTTGGGAATGAGTGGTTTGCTATTTTTGACTTTTCTGAGCTAGATTTCTTAGCTTTTCATAGGTGTGTGCTTTCAGAAAATTATGATTTGGGAGGTGTAGTTTGCTTTTTGGACTTTTCAGAGCTAGGATTCTTAGTCCCTCATAGGTGTTTGTTGTCTGAAACTTCTAGTTTGGGATGAGTAGTTGGCTATTTCAGGCTTTTCTAAGCTAAGGTTTCTTAGTATTTCGTAGGTGAATGTTGTCTGAAACTTATGATTTGAGATATGTAAATTACTATTTCGGGCTTTTCTGAGTTGGATTTCTTAGTCTTTCATACGTATGTGTTGTCTGAAACCTATGATTTGGGATGGGTGGTTTGCTATTTTTTACTTTTCTGAGCTGGATTTCTTACCCTTTCATAGGTGTGTGTTGCCAGAAAATTATGATTTGGGATGTGTAGTTTGCTAGTTGGACTTTTCAGAGCTAGGATTCTTAGTCTCTCATAGACGTTTGTTGTCTGAAACCTATAGTTTGGGATGAATAGTTTGCTATTTCAGGCTTTTATGAGCTAGGTTTCCTAGTATTTCGTAGGTGTGTGTTGTCTGAAACTTATGATTTGGATATGTAAATTACTATTTCGGGCTTTTCTGAGCTAGATTTCTTAGTCTTTCGTTGATGTGTGTTGTCTGAAACCTATGATTTGGGATGGGTGAATTGCTATTTTTGACTTTTCTGAGCTGGATTTCTTAGCCGTTCATAGGTGAGTGTTGTCTGAAACTTCTGATTTGGGATGGTTAATTTGCTATTTCCGGCTTTTATTAGCTAGGTTTTTTAGCCTTTCATAGGTGTATGTTGTCAGAAAATTATGATTTGGGATGTGTAGTTTGCTATTTGGACTTTTCAGAGCTAGGATTCTTAGTCCATCATAGGTGTTTGTTGTCTGAAACCAATAGTTTGGGATGAGTAGTTTGCTATTTCAGGCTTTTATGAGCTAGGTTTCTTAGCCTTTCGTAGGTGTGTGTTGACTGAAACTTATGATTTAGGATATGTCTAAGCTAGACATAGACATAGGGCTTTTCTAAGCTAGATTTCTTAGTCTTTCGTTGGTGTGTGTTGTCTGAAACCTATGATTTGCGATGGGTGGATTGCAATTTTGATTTTCTGAGCTGGATTTCTTAGCCTTTCATAGGTGCGTTGTCTGAAACCTATGATTTGGGATGGTTAATTTGCTATTTTTGACTTTTCTGAGCTAGGTTTCTTAGCCTTTCATAGGTGTGTGCTGTCAGAAAATCATGATTTGGGATTTGTAGTTTGCTTTTCGGACTTTTCAGAGCTAGGATTCTTAGTCCCTCATAGGTGTTTGTTGTCTGAAACCTATAGTTTGGGATGAGTAGTTTGCTATTTCAGGCTTTTCTGAGCTAAGGTTTCTTAGTATTTCGTAGGTGTGTGTTGTCTGAAACTTATGATTTGAGGTGTGTAATTTGCTATTTCCGACTTTTCATAACTAGATTTCTTAGTCTTTCGTAGGTGTGTGTTGTCTGAAACCTATGATTTGGGTTGTGTGGGTTGCAATTTTTTGACTTTTCTGAGCTGGATTTCTTAGCCTTTCGTAGGGGTGTGTTGACTGAAACCTATGATTTGGGATGAGTGGTTTGCTATTTTTGACTTTTCTGAGCTAGATTTCTTAGCCTTTCAAAGGTGTGTGCTTTCAGAAAATTATGATTTGGGAGGTGTAGTTTGCTTTTTGGACTTTTTAGAGCTAGGATTCTTAGTCCCTCATAGGTGTTTGTTGTCTGAAACTTCTAGTTTGGGATGAGTAGTTGGCTATTTCAGGCTTTTCTGAGCTAAGGTTTCTTAGTATTTCGTAGGTGAATGTTGTCTGAAACTTATTATTTGGGATATGTAAATTACTATTTCGGGCTTTTCTAAGCTAGATTTCTTGTCTTTCGTTGGTGTGTGTTGTCTGAAACCTATGATTTTGGATGTGTGGGTTGCTATTTTTTTACTTTTCTGAGCTAGATTTCTTAGCCTGTCATAGGTGTGTGTTGACTGAAACCTATGATTTGGGATGAGTGGTTTGCTATTTTTGACTTTTCTGAGCTAGATTTCTTAGCCTTTCATAGGTGTGTGCTGTCAGAAAATTATGATTTGGGATTTGTAGTTTGCTTTTTGGACTTTTCAGAGCTAGGATTCTTAGTCCCTCATAGGTGTTTGTTGTCTGAAACCTACAGTTTGGGATGAGTAGTTGGCTATTTCAGGCTTTTCTGAGCTAAGGTTTCTTAGTATTTCGTAGGTTTGTGTTGTCTGAAACTTATGATTTGAGGTGTGTAATTTGCTATTTCCGACATGATCAATTCTATTTCCCCAAAATAATATAAAAAGTTTCCACTTCAGTTCAGATTTTTCTCAAAGAGATGAAAAAATTTAAAATACTGCTCCAAATTTTTCAAAGAAGATAGAAAAGTTCAAGTTCTCTTCTGAATTTTACCAAAGAACACAATTCAATTCTAATTTCTCCAGAGAAAATAAAAAGCTTCCACTTCAGTTTTAAGTTCACCAAGACATAAAAAATTTAAAGTTTAGTTCAAATTTTTCCGTAGAAGATAGGAAAAGTTATACTATGATTTGTGATTATTTTCCATGAAGATAAAAAGTTTCACTTTAATTCTAAATTTTCTTAAATTCAGTTCCGACTTTTCTCAAAGAGATGAAAAAATTTAAAATACTGTTCAAAATTTTTCAAAGAAGATAGAAAAGTTCAAGTTCTCTTTTGAATTTTACCAAAGAACAAAATTCAATTCTAATTTCTCTAGAGAAAATAAGAATCTTCCATTTCAGTTTCAAGTTCACCAAGACATAAAAAAATATAAAGTTCACTTCTAAATTTTACCGTAGAAGATAGGAAAAGTTATACTATGATTGTGATTATTTTCCATGAAGATAAAAAGTTTCACTGTAATTCTAAATTTTCTTAAATTCAATTCCGACCTTTCTCAAAAGAAAAATTTAAAGTTCTGTTCCAAATTTTTCCCGGAAGAAGAAAAGTTTAACTTCGATTCTGAATTTTCTCAATGAAAATGAAATAAGTTATTGATCAAATCTATTTTCCCAAAATAATATCAAAATTTCCACTTCAGTTCAGATTTTTTTCTCAAAGAGATGAAGAAATTTAAAGTCCTGTTCCAAATTTTTCATAGAAGATAGGAAAAGTTATACTTTGATCGTGAATATTCAAGTTCTATTCTGAATTTTACCAAAGAACACAATTCAATTCTTATTTCCCCAATAAAAAATTTAAGTTCAGTTCTAAATTTTTCCGTAGAAGATAGGAAAAGTTATGTTATGATTGTGATTATTTTCCATGAAGATAAAAAGTTTCACTTTAATTATAAATTTTCTTAAATTCAGTTCCGACTTTTCTCAAAGAGATGAAAAAATTTAAAGTTCTGTTCCAAATTTTTCATAGAAGATAGTTAAAGTTATACTTTGATTGTGAATATTCTTCATGAAGATATGGAGCTCCACTTTAATTCTTGCTCCACTTTAATTCTGAGTTTTCTCGAAGAACTGCAAAATGTACAAGTTCTCTTCTGAATTTTCTTAGAGAAGAGAAAAAAAAGTTAGCTCAATTTTGAAATTTACCGATGAAAATGAATAAGCTTTCATTTCAGTTCCTAATTTCTCAAAGACATAAAAAATTTAAAGTTCAATTCTAAATTTTTCCATAGAAGATAGGAATGGCTATAGTATGATTGTGATTATTTACCAAGAAGATAAAAAGTTTCACTTTATTTCTAATTTTTCTTAAATTCAGTTCATTCATCTAACCACCAAAAACAAAAGGCTAGGTTAGGTTAGGTATAAATAAATATTAGTAAATAATTAGAAACATTTCTCCATGTTTAAGTTAGGTTAGGTTAACTTATCATGAGCGCTCATGATAAGCTAAGCTAACCTAACTTAAACATGGATAAATGTTTCTAATTATTTACTAATATTTATTTATACCTAACCTAACCTAGCCTTTTGTTTTTGGTGGTTAGATGAATGAACTGAATTTAAGAAAAATTAGAAATAAAGTGAAACTTTTTATCTTCATGGTAAATAATCACAATCATAGTATAGCCATTCCTATCTTCTATGGAAAAATTTAGAATTGAACTTTAAATTTTTTATGTCTTTGAGAAATTAGGAACTGAAATGAAAGCTTATTCATTTTCATTGGTAAATTTCAGAATTGAGCTACCTTTTTTTCTCTCTTCTCTAAGAAAATTCAGAAGAGAACTTGTACATTTTGCAGTTCTTCGAGAAAACTCAGAATTAAAGTGGAGCCAGAATTAAAGTGGAGCTCCATATCCTCATGAAGAATATTTACAATCAAAGTATAGCTTTTCCTATCTTCTATGAAAAATTTGGAACAGAACTTTAAATTTTTTCATCTCTTTGAGAAAAGTCGGAACTGAATTTAAGAAAATTTATAATTAAAGTGAAACTTTTTATCTTCATGGAAAATAATCACAATCATAATATAACTTTTCCTATCTTCTACGGAAAAATTTAGAACTGAACTTAAAATTTTTTATTGGGGAAATAAGAATTGAATTGTGTTCTTTGGTAAAATTCAGAATAGAACTTGAATATTCACGATCAAAGTATAACTTTTCCTATCTTCTATGAAAAATTTGGAACAGAACCTTAAATTTCTTCATCTCTTTGAGAAAAAAAATCTGAACTGAAGTGGAAATTTTTATATTATTTTGGGAAAATAGATTTGATCAATAACTTATTTCATTTTCATTGAGAAAATTCAGAATCGAAGTTGAACTTTTCTTCTTCCGGGAAAATATTTGGAACAGAACTTTAAATTTTTTCATCTCTTTGAGTAAGGTCGGAATTGAATTTAAGAAAATTTAGAATTAAAGTGAAACTTTTTATCTTCATGGAAAATAACCACAATCATAGTATAACTTTTCCTATCTTCTACGGAAAAATTTAGAAGTGAACTTTATATTTTTTTATGTCTTGGTGAACTTGAAACTGAAGTGGAAGATTCTTATTTTCTCTAGAGAAATTAGAATTGAATTGTGTTCTTTGGTAAAATTCAAAAGAGAACTTGAACTTTTCTATGTTCTATGAAAAATTTGGAACAGTATTTTAAATTTTTTCATCTCTTTGAGAAAAGTCGGAGCTGAATTTAAGAAAATTTAGAATTAAAGTGAAACTTTTTATCTTCATGAAAAATAATCACAAATCATAGTATAACTTTTTCCTATCTTCTACGGAAAAATTTGAACTAAACTTTAAACTTTTTATGTCTTGGTGAACTTAAAACTGAAGTGGAAGCTTTTATTTTCTCTGGAGAAATTAGAATTGAATTGTGTTCTTTGGTAAAATTCAGAAGAGAACTTGAACTTTTCTATCTTCTTTGAAAAATTTGGAACAGTATTTTAAATTTTTTCATCTCTGAGAAAAATCTGAACTGAAGTGGAAACTTTTTATATTATTTTGGGGAAATAGAATTGATCATGTCGGAAATAGCAAATTACACACCTCAAATCATAAGTTTCAGACAACACACACCTACGAAATACTAAGAAACCTTAGCTCAGAAAAGCCTGAAATAGCCAACTACTCATCCCAAACTGTAGGTTTCAGACAACAAACACCTATGAGGGACTAAGAATCCTAGCTCTGAAAAGTCCAAAAAGCAAACTACAAATCCCAAATCATAATTTTCTGACAGCACACACCTATGAAAGGCTAGAAAAGCCCGAAATAGTAATTTACATATCCCAAATCATAAGTTTCAGACAACATTCACCTACGAAATACTAAGAAACCTTAGCTCAGAAAAGCCTGAAATAGCCAACTACTCATCCCAAACTAGAAGTTTCAGACAACAAACACCTATGAGAGACTAAGAATCCTAGCTCTGAAAAGTCCAAAAAGCAAACTACACCTCCCAAATCATAATTTCCTGAAAGCACACACCTATGAAAGGCTAAAAAATCTAGCTCAGAAAAGTCAAAAATAGCAAACCACTCATCCCAAATCATAGGTTTCAGTCAACACACCCCTACGAAAGGCTAAGAAATCCAGCTCAGAAAAGTCAAAAAATAGCAACCCACACAACCCAAATCATAGGTTTCAGACAACACACACCTACGAAAGACTAAGAAATCTGGCTATGAAAAGTCGGAAATAGCAAATTACACACCTCAAATCATAAGTTTCAGACAACACACACCTACGAAATGCTAAGAAACCTTAGCTCAGAAAAGCCTGAATAGCAAACTACTAATCCCAAACTATAGGTTTCAGACAACAAACAACTATGAGGGACTAAGAGTCCTAGCTCTGAAAAGTCCAAAAAATATCACTCCTTACTTTCAGTTAAAAACTTTTTTATTTATTTAATGACGTAATAAACCTAGACAAGAATAGGCAGCAGACAAATACAACTTAAAAACAATAGGGATTTTTTTTTCAAGACAGTGCAATTTAAATCGGTGAATATTTCGGCCCTATGTCCAAGGGCCGTCTTCAGGCCCTTGGACATAGGGCCGAAATATTCACCGATTTAAATTGCACTGTCTTGAAAAAAATTTCTCTATTGTTTTTAAGTTGTATTTGTTTGATATGGAAAGGCAGTGTGGTCTTCGTCAATATTTGCGAATAGGCAGCAGCCAAAATTCTGAAGTTTTGTTCGTTATAAGTTTGACTTGAATATCTAATTTAGTTTTTTTACTCGTTTTAAAATTTATTTTTTTATTTATATTATTATTCATATCTCTTATGTTTGCTATGATTGTTTCTTTAATTTCGGTTTGTTGCAGGTTTCATTTTATTCTTTAATAGTAATTTTTAGTCGTTTTGAGTTTGAATTATTGCTTGAATTATTTTTAATGGTCTTAACTTTACTATGGCTTTTTACTTTTCTTTGAAAAACTTGTTTTTGGAAATTTTGTTTTAATTAATAAGAAAAAAGATCAAAATGATTTTGGTAATTGTAGAAGCATTAGCTTTTCCTGTAGGAAGCAATCTACTATGTATGATGATATTTTTTATTTGCTTCGAGATTCTCCAGATAAAGTACTAAGAGAAGCACAGTTTGGTTTAAGGTTGGGAGGGGACGTGTCGATCAAACTTTGACTTTTCGATAAATAATTAAGAGGCACATGAGTCAGCAGTCCCTTCATCACTTAGTTTTATAAATTATGAATAAGTATTTGATTCAGCTGAAAGTTTTAGCGAAGGTCCTGTATCGTGTATGGGGTACCCAACAAATGCATCGAAGTGATTAGGCTATTCACGAGAACGAAATGCTGCGGTTAAGGTTGGAAATGAGGGTAGTAGCTTGTTTTGTATTAAATCAGGAGTTATAAACGGTTGTGTTCTATCGCTCTTTTTTATATCTGTCATCTTAATGGGATGAGTTCTAAAGAATGTGGTAAAGGCTATTTGAGTGTCCCTGAGGAAAATGTTATTATAATCACTGATTTTTCTAAAGTTTTCAGAGTTTAGAATTACAAAAATTGGTTTGAAAATTATTGTCAAGAAGACTATGTCGCTTCAACTGGGAGCTTAACCTACCTAGGATTTTATAACTTAAAAGATCTTTAACTATGCCGAAGAAAATTTCAATCTCAAAATTTTGATTGGACTATTTTTGGGGGAAAGGGGCATGGGATGGGACCTAGCTGCCTTCTAATCTTTTTGGTTACCTAAAAAGGGCACTAGAACTTTTAACTTTCGTTCGAATGAGCCCTCTCCCCGATGTTTAGACCATATCTCCTTTCTTCCCGACCAAAAATACAAAATTCCACATTTTTCGATGTTTAGGACCATTGATATGGCATGATTTCCCCTTGTAAAAAAACGAAGAAACGTATATATTCTGAATCAGCATATTAAGCCAAATCTTTTGATATATTTATTGATATCAAAATTCCGGTCTTTAGAGTCTTAGTTACTATTGAGCTGAGTCACTCATTACTTACACTTCGTTACCGCAAACTATTTGAAAAGGTTTATGAGGCTGTTTGTCACGCTTTTGTATAATTTCTGCTTGTTTTAAAATTTACTGTAGTATTCTTTTTAATTTCTATGCGTGACAAGTTTCATTTATTCAGTCATGGGGATATCTAATTTTCTTCAGTTTGACTTACTTTTTCTTATTATTCAAGCTCCATTTATTCATTCAAGGTATGCTAGTTACTTTGTGCTTTAAGTTTGATTCGCCAAACGACTGAATTTGCGTAGTTTTAGATTTTCATTTCGCTCTTATTGTTTCTTGCAACATATTTTTTATTTTTCAAAATTATTTTAAATAACTAACTAAATGAAAGTTGTTTTTGTCATAAGTTCAAATCCCTTTTTTTGATTTTCTGAGAGGGATATTAAAATCTAGCAGATGAAATAATCCGAACTACCAAAAACAGAGCGTAATTAAAACGATAATATCCTTTGTTTAGCCTAAAATCTATTTGCTTCTCTCCGGCGAGGCAGTTTGAAAGTAGTAGAGACAATCGCAAATTTTTTGAAAAAATACTTGTAGTGTACCGAAAATATGGAACAAGTAAAAAATAATAATTTTTAGAAAAATTCCAACATATTAGGATACAAAATGTTTTGTTTCATATACCTCATTTTTTTTAAAGAGATGAGTTTACTTTAGAAATAAGAAGCTTTAGCAGGGCATACTGAGCCACTTGTCTTCACTTACGGTTGAGTTTAATTTGGTAGGACACATAAGATGTTCGATTTTGATTGTTTACATCTAAGTTTACCAGTTATACTTCGACTAATGATTTGACCGCAGAAATTGATTTTGTTTTTGACGATTACCCCACTGAGTGTCAACACAGTAACTCCGTAATATAATATAATGTGTGCTTAGTATATATGTGTATCGCTGCACCATTAATGATTGTAAAAAAAAACTAATCATTTTTGCTATAATGTTGATTTTTTAGTTAAAAAAAAGATGTAAATTTGCAGGTGATGTTGGGTTGGGCCTGACCGATATGGATTTTTGGGGTCCAATAGCAATTCCGATCTATCGGTTGCGTACCGATATAATTTGCCGATAAATTTCCCTCCGAAAACAAAAACGTTACCTAAAATTTAATTCTCTGCCCATATTCATGCTCACGTGTTCCTCCCTGGTTTATTACACACCAAAGAACAGCCTAAATAATTCTTTATGGATATTCAAAAATTAGGCCATTTACAAAAATTGTTTTGACTTTCTTACCCTTTTCTGATCAGCAGCTTCTGAGCACACAAACGAAATGGCGGATATTTACGGAAGCGTCTATAGAAGACTCAGCGATACCCAATATAACACCAATCCCATACACCGATCTACAATTTTTAGCGGAGCCCTCGCTGCCCTGCTAATGTCTATTTTTGTATTTTCGTGAGCTAATTGTGACAGTTTAATTAACATAAATTATGTACTTTTTCAGTTGTGGAAAGTGTCACCGTATTATGAAAGAAGTACAACTTGAAAAGAAGAAGAACAGCGTCTATAGAAGTAAGTTGGAAATGGCAGTTGGATGTTCTTTAGAAGATAAGAAGAGATTCAGTGACACCCAATGTAACACCAACCCTTTATGGCAAAGTAGGATAAAAGGTAGTAGACATAGATCGAGACAACATATTTGTATCATTCCTTGGATAACGGCTGAGGGATATTGGTTTTCTTATATATAAACTCTCGATATATAATAAAAGCAACTAAGACATAAAATATTACATATTTAATTTTGGATTTATATTAGGTACTGGAGAGAGGCTACCAATTTTGGTGTGAAAAGTGTTCGCACTTGTAACTCGTCAAATCAACCTTAATCTAGGAATTTTTTTTTCAGAAAAACATTAGTAGTGATTAGATTTGCCTGTATTTGTAAAAAAATTTTAATATGAATCTCATGGAAAAACTTAAAATTACTCGAATAATTTAATATAGTTAATTCTAAGAATAGAAAAAAAGAATTTTATTAGGCGAGAATTATGTGCTGGTAAATGAACTATGCTGATTGCATGGTGAATAAAATTAGCGGGGTTTCTTGTTTTAAACTTCACAGAAAATGCACGTGCCACATGACCCCCCCCCCTCCAAAAAAATAAAAAAAATAGTTACCATTCATTATGCAATTAAAGATATGATTGACAGTAGAGTACCAGTAGGACCAGAATAAAATAGTGAGGAAGTCTGAAAAGATATTTGGGCTTTTATCCATGAATTAATTGACGCCATTTAATTTTAATGCCCCTTATGGAAATATGCCCCTTATGGAATCTTATGGAAATCACAAAAGCCGCCCATCAAAAATAAAATATAAATTAGTAAAATCTGAAATATAAAATATAAATGGCTCGTGCGAATTTGTCTTGAAACTAAAATATTTGTATTTGTAAGAAATATTTCATATGTATCTCATGGAAAAACTGAAAATCACTCGAATAATTTAATATAGCTTATTCTAAGAATAGAAAAAAAGAATTTTATTAGGCGAGAATTATGTGCTGGTAAATGAAGTATGCTGATTGCATGGTGAATAAAATTTTCGGGGTTCCTTGTTTTAAATTTCACAGAAAATGCATGTGCCACATGACCCCCCCCCCCCCCCCTAAAAAAAAGAAATAATTACTATTCTTTATGTAATTAAAGCTAGGATTGACAGTAGAGTGACAGTAGGACCAGTAGAAAATACTAAGGAAGTCTGAAAAGATATTTGGGCTTTTATCCCTGAATGAATTGAGCTATTTAATTCTAATGCCCCTCGAATCACACTAATTCGAGCGGATGGAAATCACAAAAGCCGCTCATTAAAAGAAAAGAAAAAGTATAATGGCCCGTGCGAGTTTGCCCTTTGTCTCTCATTCAGGTAAATAATATATTTGGTGAAGAAATTTCGTTTTCTGCAAGAAATGTAAAGGGGAATTTATAGATGGGGACTTGAGCTAAGTTTGTTACATTAATGAAGATTATAAAATGTAATAACGTGCTTGCGTATTCATTAGTAGTCAATCAGTAAGAACAGATTAATGTAACTTAGCCTACTGTTCAAATTTTCAAATATTTTTATTTTGAAAATATTGAAAGGTTTCCAAAAATCCTTTTTTCAGCCAAAAAAATACTGAAACTCATTTTCTTTGACTCCTTGAACCCGTGGCAGCTCTGTAATGCCGCAAGGCTTTGTACAATGGAAGCATGGGATATGTAAAGGTTATTGGTGGTAACCTGTAGGTGATTCAAATAGATTTATATCTGTTCTCCTATCACGTAACTTTTTATCCTCAAAATATAAAATTGTTTGTTTTGCTATCAAACAATTCTTCAACCTTACTTTCACAATAAAATCGAGAATTTCCTGAAAAATTGATCTGTCTTCTTATTGGATTGATTGATGGCTTTATCTCTGGAGTCCTTTTTTCTGGGAAATAAAATAATCCTTTAGCTTTTTATGGAAAGCAGCACTTTAGTTTCAAGATTTTGTAAATTGAAAATATCAGGGCAAGGGTTGTAAGTTATGCCCTGGGGGCGAATAAGGTTTTTATTGAAAGCGTAGAAACTTCAAAAGGGCTCATTCAACTAGAAATTGAAAGGACTAGTGCCTTTTTTAATAGTTGAAAGTGATTAGAGAGCGACTAAATCCCCTCACACGCCCACCCTTTTCCCAAACACATCCTATCAAAATTTTGAGATATCCATTTGGTTCAACGTAGTGGAAAGTTCTTGAAATTAGGTCTTTTAGGATGATAACCCCCTCAGAGCCCTCAGTACAAGGGTTGTAAGTTATGCCCTGGGGGCAAATAAAAGTTTATATAGACAGTTGTTATAGAAATTTCAAAAATAAAAAAGCTCATTTGATTGGAAATTGAAATTGCCCTTTTTAATAGTCGAAAGTGAGTGGAGAGTAATTAACCCCCCTATTACGCCCACCATTTCCCCAAAAACATTAAATCAAAGTTAAGAGATAGCCATTTTGTTCAACGTAGTTGTAAGTTCTGGAAATTATGTATTTAAGAATGACAAACCCCCCAGAGCCCCAAGGGCAAAGGTTGTAAGTTCTGCCCTGGGGACATATAAGGTTTTTATAGATAGAGTTGTTGTAAAACTTCAAAAGGGGCTCATTCAATTCGAAATTGAGAGGGCTAGTGTCCTTTGTAAAAGTCGAAAGTGAATGGAGGGTAACTAAGCCCCCTCTAACGCCCACGATTCCTGCAAACATATCCAATCAATATTTTCAGATTGCCATTTTGTTCAACGTAGTGGAAAGTTCTGAAAATTAGGTCTTTGAGAATGACACCCCCCCTCCAAGCACTCAGGGCAAAGGTTGTAAGTTATCCCCTGGGGGTATATAAGATTTTTATTGAAAGTTTTGTCGTAGGAACTTCAAAAGTGCTCATTTGATTGGAAATTGAAAGGGCTAGGGCTATTTTTGAAGTTTTGAAGTTAGTCGCTATCCGATCACTTTCAACTATTAAAAAAGGCACTAGCCCTTTCAATTTCCAATTGAATGGTCCCTTTTGAAGTTTCTACGACAACGCTTTCCATAAAAACTTTATATGCCCCAGGGCATAACTTAGAACCCTAGCCCTGAGGGTTGTGGGGGGAGGGGCTGTCATCCTTAAAGACCTAATTTCCAAAGCTTTCAACTACGCTGAATGAAATGGCTATCTAAAAATTTTGATTGGATGTGTTTGTCGAAAAGGTGGGCGTGAGAGGGGGGTTAGTTGCCCTCAAATAACTTTCGACTATTAAAAATGGTACTATCCCTTTGAATTTCAAATCGAATGAGCCCTTATTCAAGTTTCTACGACACAGATTTCAATAAAAACCTTATATGCCCCCAGGGCATAACATATCCTTGTCCTGAGGGTTGTGGGGGAGTATCCCCCTCAAAAATATATTTTCTATCTGGAAATCAACTACACTGAACAAAATGGCTATCTCAATATTTTTATTGGCTGTGTTTGGGGGAATGATGGGCTTGGGGGGGGGGGGTAGTTGCCCTCCAAGCACTTTCGACTATTAAAAAGGGCACTATCCGTTTGATTTTCCAATCAAATGAGCTTTTTCTGAAGTTTCTACAACAACGCCTTCTTTAAAAACCTAATATGCCCCCAGGGCATAACTTAAAGCCCTTGCCCTGAGGGCTGTGGGGGAGTGTCCTCCTCAAAACATATTTTATATCAGGAAATCAACTACGCTGAACAAAATGGCTATATCACAATTTTGATTGGATGTGTTTGGGGGAATGATGGGCATGGGGGGAGGGCTAGTTGCCCTCCAATCACTTTCGACTATCGAAAAGGGAACTAGCCCTTTGAATTTCCAATCGAATGAACCTGTTTTGAAGTTTCTACGACAATGGCTTCTATAAAAACTTATATGCCCCCAGGGCTTAACTTAAAACCCTTGCCTTAAGGGTTTTGGGGAGTGTGCTCCTCAAAAACATATTTTCAATCTGGAAATCAACTACGATAAACAAAATGGGTATCTCGAAATTTTGATCAGATGTGTTTGGGGAATGATGGGCGTGGAGGGGAGGGATAGATGCCCTCCAATCACTTTCGACTATTAAAAAGGGCACTAGCCACTCCAATTTCCAATCGAATGAGCCCTTTTCGAAGTTTCTACGACAACTCCTTCTTTCATGTTGCTCCTTACTTTCAGTTGAAAAACTATTTTATTTAATTTCTGATCGTTTTTTAAATAATGCTGGGAAATTCGGTGCCCCCTTCATAGCAATGTCACTTCTCCAATGAAAACTTCCTCCATGGAAAGATTCGGCTTCATAACCCCCCACCCCATCCCCGACTACCAGAAAAAATCCCCCCTTAAAACGTCTGTATACTTTCCAATAACCAATACTGTATGTAAACATTGGGTAAAGTTCATAACTTTCAGCCCTCCCCCTGGGAACTTTGGGGTTTTAAGTTATCCTAAAAGACATAGTTATTATATTTTTGACCATGCTGAACAAAATGGATATCTCAAAATTTTGATCGCTCCTTACTTACAGTTCGTTACCACGAACTGTTTGAAACATGAAGAAATTTTAAAAAATGTATCAAAAGATGAAAAAGAAAAAAAAAATCTCATTGAAATTCAGGCAAATGCGGAACGCTGGTAAAATTTAGGTTCCTTTTGTCTTTCTTGGAAAGTAGTTGAGGAAGCTGAGTGAAACTCTCAGGAATGAATCTGTAGCCTCGATGGTCACCTGAGAGGGTAATCACATCCCCCTTCTCCCTCCTATAAGAGCGCAGACCTTTGATGACATTTTACAATCTTTCTGTTGTAAAAGCGACACCGAAAGAATTAAATGTACTGCTCGAATTAGGCACAAGAAAAGTTTGGGCCTCATACCTTTGCTCAGTCCTGAATTAAAAGTTTTTAAATATTTCAAATTTATTTATTAAATTTAGGAAAAAGTCTTAATATAGCTTAAAACCCTGCCGAAACAGTAGGAAATGTATTTTCTACAACTAGAGCCAATGAGATAGAGACTAAAAACCCCCAATTAAGGAACTTTCTTTTGCAAAATTTAGATAGAAATAGAGCAAGGACGTATCCACAATTTTTACTTAAGGGGGAAAAGGGTTAAGGTGAAGTTTTCAAAGAATATTTAGGCGGATGTTTAACTAAAACAAAACGAACTATGAGCATGTAGATTTTCAAAAAGGTGACAAAGCAATATCTCAAGAGCGGCTTACATGATTAAGTTTGACCTTAGAGGGTAAGCTGTGCGGATTCTGAACCAGCCAGAAGGCAGTATGTGTATACTATTAATACTAAAACTACTGTTGCTGTTACTAATGATGCTGAAGGTATTAAGGTGAAATTTTTAGGAAACGCTTAGGAGGGGGTGGGGGGTTCAATTAAACAAAAAAACATTTGCAGGCAGGTTTTTGAAAGGGCATTTAAGCAATATCATAGACAGCGCCGCTCCATAATAGCTAGAAAAAATCATTGAAACTTTTGAAGCAGCTAATTTGACTGTAACACATCCATTTTCCTTTTCCAAACACATCCAGGCAAAATTTTGAGACAGCCATTTTGTTCAGCATAGAAGAAGGGTTCAGTCATTATTTCTCTAGGGATATTGGGCAGGTCCACCCCCCACAATTATGCAGTTGGCCCATTATACTTTAAAACTAAACGTTGCTTTAAAACTAAGTCAAATGGCTCTGTGTGTATGGTTGCCAATATGAAACTTCATTAATATATCGAGAAAAACTGTGGGTATTAAGCTGAAACTTTCGGGACTACTACTATTACTACTTTTGATCTTACAATATACATAAATTAAAAGAGTCTAAGTGTATCCAGGCTGTCCAGGTTGTTAAGTTATATTTTTCTGGTAACCTTGAGGAGGTATGAAATTGACTTAAACAATACTATTTGTGTTAGGATTAAAAATTCTTGAAACAATTTCTCCAACATACAAACAGCAAGCCAAACTATTGATTCTTATACAAAAGATATAAAATATTTTTTCCACGAAAAAGACTGCCAATGAAAAACGAACAGAAATTAGTTCAAAAAAGTTTTCCCACAAATAAGTTTTTCAAAAAAAATTAAAGAGCTCCATTAAACCAAAAATGAGCAAAAATAAAGTAAAATTATCGTCCAAGTGCAAACGAACAAAAATTGTCATGAGTAAGACTAACAACAACCCCCTTATGGTACCTTCTCAAGACTAGAACATAATTTGGACTTTACTGATAAAAAAAAAGATCTTGGATTTTCACTGATATTTATTCCTGAAAGTTTTAATATTTTTTTTTATTTAAGTAGAAAAAGTGAAAACATTTAAAATTAACTTCTTGTCAGTAAAGTGCAAATTATGTTGTGGTCTTGAGAAGGCATGGGGGTTGTTACTTCTACTCATGATAATATTTGTTCGTTTTGAGTTTGACTCGGTTTTTATTGTAATTTTTGTTCGTTTTGGTTTCATTTGTTTATTCACAACGATTTGTGGTAGTTTTACACTTTGAAAACTATTTGACTTTATTTCTGCTCATTTTTGGGTTAAGGGAGCTCTTTACTTTTCTTTGAAAAACTTGTTTTGTGGAAAAAGTTAAGTTATGTCAGGTTAGGTATTTAATATAATGTGTTCTGGGCGGCCTGCTTTCCATAATTCTTTGTCGTAGTTATCATAATTTTGTTTCTAAAGTATTATACTTTCATCCTATTTTGGTATGTTTCATTATGATTAACCTGACATCACTTCTCGAGTTACGGAAGCAAACTTATAAGCAAACTTCAGAGTTTGTACTAGCTAATTCGGAAGTACCATTTTTTTATTAATTGTATAATAAAAGGAGGCGATAGTTGAGTTTAAGAAAATTCCTTAAGGCGAGAGATGAACCAAAAACTGAATGTAACTCTAAAGATGAAAACTTAGAAAGAAAGTGACAAATTTAAATATTTGGGAGCAATGTTTTCAGCTAAAGCGATTTGAAGGAGTATGTAAAAGAGATGATTTAATTTAGAAACAACGCTACCAGGATTTTTTTTTATACAGAATAATTTTTGTTCGTTTTAAGGTTTAATTTTAAAATTTAATTAAGTTTAAAAGACCATCTTACGTATGGAGAGAATATTACAGTGGAATTGTCAAGTAAATAATTTGAATAGGTAAGTATAATAATAAATGATCCTTTTTTTAATTTACAAAGAGACTACCTCTCTCAGACCTGATTTTTTTCCCCAGACCCCAGTTTGCCCCCCCCCCCCCCCCCCCCCCCCCCGCTGAAATTTATTTTCTAAAAATGTCAGTTTTTTTTAGTACATCTTTTCTCTTTTTTATTACTATATGGCTCGTTTTTCAGTTTTCTCTGTCATTTTCACTTGATTTGAGAAAGTTCTGGTAGGCCACTAGCCTCAGCTTTTCCACTTAAAACATGGCACCAAAAGTGCCGTTTTAAGTGAAACAAAAAAAAATTCTTGTGTAGGTAGGATAAATGGTATTATAAAATAAGTTTGTTTTAATTAAAAAAATGATAGAGATATTTAATTCTTTGTTTAAATATTGAAAAAGATTTCCTTCCCGGGACATGCTTTAAAAATAAGCCTAGGAAATACTGAAAAAACAACACAGGATACCGATATACTGAAATGCCCGATACGATGTAAATGATACCAATACGCCCGATACCGATACTGCGATACTGATACGCCTGATACCACGTACAACCCTTTCCCAGGGACTACGGAGGGTCATATTATCATCAAAACCATATTTATTGGACCTTTGAACTATGTTAAACAAAATGGCTATTTCGAAATTTTTATAGGACAACTTTGGGGGGGGAGGGGGCCTTTAGGGAGGGAGGGAGGCTAGTTGCCATCCAATCTTTTCTGTCACTTGAAAAAGGCCCTAACAAATTTAATTTCCGTTCAAATGAGCCATTAAACATCTCTACGATGTTTTCGTCATTCGCTAGCCCTGGTGAAAAAAAAGCACAAAAAAAAAACAAAAAAAAAACAAAACGGGAGACAGATCAGTGCTACCCATCCAAAAAGTGAATTTCCTTGTTGTTCAAGGAGGGATACTGTAATTTCCTTAATCAAGGTTTTCGACCATGCTGATTTTAATGTTACAATTTTGATTTTGATCTGACGCCATTTACAAAGGGTTTTAGGCTTTTTTAATTCCCCATATATTTCTTTTCGCAATAAACTTTTATTTTTAAGACAAACCGAAATAAAAGTTACTAGGTTGCAGCTACCACTACAACCATGATGGCTCATTTTTCAGTTTTCACTGTTATTTCAATTGATTCGAGAAAACTGGCTCCATATTTACCCCCCCCCCCCCCCCCTCCCAGGATTTAGACGAAATTACGCGACTGAAGTTCACTCTTAAGACGCAGCAAAGCAAAACATTTTAAAAGGCATTCCCTGATGTCGATTCACATTGACACACATAAACAGGTTAGACATGCTTTGTTATGAAAATATCTGCGCGTCAGATTCTGGACTCTTTCCAACTTGAATTCTGTAACAGCATTGATTCACGATTGTGGTCTGTGGATGAAAAAAGTCTATATGGAGTGATTTGAATTTTTTAGATGTGAGTTTCTCTTTTGTTTTATATTTTGAAGTATTAAAATGGGAATAAACGCAGTTTTGATTCATAATGAAAGGACTGATATTGGTAACACTTTAGATTTGTTACTGTAAACTCTCCAGAAGGAAAAACTAAAGGAGTAGCATTTTTAAATTTTCTTTTTTTACCTTTAAATTTGCATTCGTGACAATTTATTCCCCTCTAAATGATATCGAAGAATTATACTATCTAAAAATTGTGGTAAATATTTCGCAGTTCATATTATTGACTTACGAATAAAGTGAACATACTACTTGATACTACTTTTTACTAGGCATACTTTGATACTACTCTTTCCAAATATAACAATCATTTTGTCAAATGAATTTTACCCCCACCCCTATATATACCAATTCAGGGTATATATTTGCACATTAAGGGGGTGGGAGTAAATTTTATTTATGATGTAAATAATAGGTAAGTTTTAAACTCTCCTCCCACCCCCTCCCCCACCCCCCTAATGTGCAAATATATACCCTTAATCGGTATATATAGGGGTGGGGGTACAATTTATTTCCTACAAAAATGATAATTATATTTGGAAAGAGCATAGAAAAAGGCATCGAGTGGTATGTTTACTCTATTCATAAGTCAATAATATGAGGTAAGTTTAAACTTTACCCTCATCCCTAATGTGCAAATAGGCCTGTTTTTTCACTCATCAATGTGCTAAGATCGTACATCTTTTGTCAGAAAACGCTTAAAAGTGAAATCTTTGAACAAAGATCTTATATCTTTGGTCGTTTTTGTGCAAACGTATTTCATCATTCTTCTCTGATCAGCGGTCTGAGAACAATGATGAGTAGATCATCAAAGTTCTCTCATCATTGTTCTGTATGGCCAATCAGTGGCGGTCTTCACACTTTTTGCTAACATAAGTGAGCTCTAAGATCTTAGAACAAAGATGAGTTAAAAAACCATAATCTTTGCAGAAAGATGTAAGATCTTAGTGCTAAAAGATCTAAGATCTAAAAGATCTTCAAACTTCGGATTATGTAATAAAGTGAGAAAAAAGATCGATTAATGAAGCCATTGTTGTGTCAGACCAATAAGTCACGGACTAGTGAATTTGTGGTTTCTAGCACTAAAAAGCAGGCCTAATTTATACTCTGAATTGGTATATATATAGGGGTGGGGGTAAAATTCATTTCTGACAAAAATTATTATATATCGGGTACTAGTGCGTTATATGGGCCTTTACAAGGAAACCAGTAACGGAAAACCCGCCAGACGGGTTAATTCAAGGGACCGTTATAGAGTAATGCAATGCAAAGCGTGGTTTTCATTGCGTAAACGACATTTAAACTGTTGTTTTTTGGGTTTAGGGGGGGGGGAGGTACCTTGGTTAGGTTACGTATCTAATATATGCTATGCTTCACCCCCCCCCCCCCCCCAATGTGCAAATGTATAGCCAAATTTGTTTCTAAACTATTATATATTCATCCTGTTTTATTTGATTTCATTAGCATTAACCAAACTTGACTTTTTAGAAAGGCCCATATAATGCCCAAGTACCGTCCTTTTTTAAGTCAAAAGTAATTGGAAACCAACCAGCCATTAGGGGGTATTTCCCAGGAAGGTATTTTTCACATGAGGGATTTTCAGCAGAAAAATATTTACTGGGAGAGGGGGGAATATTCTGGGGGATGGGTAAAGGCCTAGACCCGTTGACAGCGAAAGGGCGAAGGGAACCCTATTAAAAGACACAAAAAAGGAGAAATAAATATGGGTTTAATGGTTTGTCACGTCCGATTTAATTTGTTTTTGGTACAACAAAACAGCTTTTTTATGAAACATCTTGACAGGCATTTATATCATGACTTTAAAAAACAAACAATTCCAATAAGTTTGAACATTTAAAGATTCTAACTTGTGTTTTACTCTAGGAAATTGCCTCGCAGAATACTGAAATACTTAGTACGGTTGTTCAGCTGCACGAGAGTTCAGCTACACGAGGGTTCAGTTGAACGGTGGTAGAGTTACAAAGGGGTTCAGTTGCACGGGGGCTCAGTTTCATAGGGTTAAGTTGCACTGGAATTGAGTTGCACAAGGGTTCAGTTGTGCGAGGGCTCAGTTAAATGGGGTTCAGTTACATGAGGGCTCAGTTACACGGAGGTTCAGTTGCAAGGGGAGTTCAGTTTTACGGGGCCTCCGATGCTTGGGGTTCAGTTACACGGGGTTCAGCTGCAATGGAACCGAGATAAACTACCATGCATGTATATTTTTATTGAATATTTAATATATAGAGCTGGTTAGGTATTACTATATACGTTCTGGGCGGCCTTCTTTCCATAATTTCCTGTTGTAGTTTCCATAATTTTGTTACTAAAGTGTTATATTTTCATCATATTTTGGTATATTTCATTAGGATTAACATAACTTCACTTATTTGGTGTCGTCGCTATACCACGTGAGTACCTAAAGTTTTTTCTTGTTACCCCCCCCCCCCCCCCTCACGAGAAAAACTTTTGTAACCCCCCCCCCTCCCCTCCCGAAAAAAATATCTTGGATACTATAACTACTAATGCTCTTACTACAACTACTACTGCTTGAGGGTTAGGCTTTTAGAAACTAAATGAAAAGGTACTAGTTGCAATCTGGTTGTCGAAAGGGCGGACCAGGAATGCTAAAGGCATTAAGTTGAAATTCTCAGGGTTACTGCTACTACCACCATTGCGAAGATACACTAATAGGGTATTAAGTTGAAACTTTCTAGAAAGTTTATTTTGAAACAAAACTAAATGAAAAGACATAATGTAACTGCTGGTTTTCAGAATGGCAAATCATTTATTTCGTCAAGTATCTTTGCCTAGCCATCCTTAGCGCTCGAAAAAGGGAAGGAAAAACTAAATGTTAAATATAAACAAAAGTAAACAGTAAGTTGAGTTAAGAGGTAGAAGTGACTTGGTACTTGTGTACTATCCAGAACACTCAAGAAGTGAAATTAATCATAATGAAATATACCAAAATATGATGAAAATATAAGACTTTAGTAACAAAATTATGGAAACTACAAAAAAGAATTATGCAAGGCATAATTCTTTTATATAATTCCCAGAGCATATTAAATTGAATACCTAGCCTAGTCTAATCAAAATACCAAATCTATATATTAAATATGTAATTAAATATACCTATCTAGTAGTTTATCTCACTGCATAAGGTTTTTGTCTTCAAATGCAGAAAGACAAACCAGTTTTACACAGACTGATCAGATGAAACTTCTTGAGTGTGATCAGATGATACGTATTTGATATATGTTATGCTTACCCCCCCCCCCCCCCTAATGTGCAAATATATAGCCCAAATTTGTTTCTAAACTATTATATATTCATCCTATTTTATTTCATTAGCATTACCAAACTTGACTTCTTTAGCAGTATATAGAAGTGTCCTCATTATGCACCAGTACCCAAATTTGTTACCCTAGCAGGAGCAACGCGTTCCTCATAATGCAACAAGTCACCTCTTAATTAGTTGAATTTTTGGTTAAAAATGAATTTATTTGCAGATAGCCTGTCTTGATTAATGCTTACAGAAAAGTGAGAAAAGCTGACCTTTGTTCGACATAGCTCAAGCAGCTCTTTCTATCTTAAGCTTACCCATCAGCAACCCCTTCGTCGAGAGTGTTTTCTGTCATGAATCTTGTCAAGTACAAAATTCGAAACAGGATGCACCTTTAAATGGTTAACTCTACTGTGACCATTCGACTTAGGCTAAATTGCCAGGGAAAGTGCTGCAGGGACTTTGATTCTATACCCGCTATGCTGAATAGATTTACCATTGACATGTATGACATCAAAAAACCATTAAATGACAATGAAAATGAAGATGAAACTCTCGAGGAAATTTTTTGGCGATATAGAAGGAGGGTTTGCTGTTTAACTTTGAAAATGATCTTGAATATTACTACTACTACTACTACTACTACTAACAACTCATCGTAGCACCAAGCCGCCTGAGGCCAACACAGCTACGCACGCTCCTCCTCCACCCCCAATCTATTCAAAGCCTCCCTTTTTACACACCGCCCACGAAGTTCCCATTTCCTTTAAATCTTTCTTTATGACGTCCTCCCAACCCAGACGGGGACGACCTGCTTTCCGTTTAGCCCTAGATGGTTGGCCGAAAAGAACAATCTTCGGCAATCTGTCATCCTTCATCCGAACAACATGCCCTAACCACCTCAACGTTTCTTTCATTATAGACCTAGAAAGCGGTATTGAACCACATTTTTCGTATAGCCTATTGTTTGAAATACGGTCAGTCAGCCGGGTACCCAGAACAATCCTTAAGCAATTTCTCTGGAAAACATCTAGCAAATCTTCATCCGCTTTTCGGAGCGTCCATGCTTCAGAGCCATATTTGACCACTGTCATCACTGTAGCTTCTAAGATTCTAATCTTGGTTTGCAGACTTATCTTCCTATTCTTCCAGACTTTTTTAACTGTGAAAAAAACACCCTGAGCCTTGGCTATTCTATTTTAACATCTTCACTGCTCCCACCATCTTTACTAATAATACTACCAAGGTAAGTGAAACTGCCCACCTGATCAATCTTTTCATTACCCAACGTCACCTTTTCATCTTCACTTATTCCTAGCCTTAGTGACTTGGTCTTCCTAACATTAATTTTCAAACCAATACTAGCACCCTGAACTCGCAAAACCTCTAAAACTTCATTCATTTTGCTCACACTTTCATCTAGGATGCTTAAATCATCAGCATAATCCAAGTCCAGGAGACTTTTTCCTCCCCATTTGATTCCGTGGTCTCCCATTGCCTTTCCTGTGCTCCTTAAAACAAAGTCCATCAAAATAATCCATATAAAGGGGGATAGAACACAACCCTGCTTAACTCCTGATTTAATACAAAACCAGCTGCTAACCTCATTTCCTACCTTAACCGCAGCAGTGTTATTCTCGTACATAGCACTAATCACTTTAATGTATTTGTCTGGTATACCATACAAGGATAAAACCTTTACTAAAGCTCCTCTATCAACAGAATCGAACGCTTTGCTCATAATCTATAAAACTGAGGACCAAGGTGTTTGAAAACTTAGGCACTTCTCAATTATTAACCTAAGAGTGAAAATTTGGTCAACACATCCTCTACCTTTTTCTAAAACCGCACTGCTCTTCTCTTAAAAACTTTGTCTACGGCATCTCTCAGTCTAAAAAGTATCATATTACTAAGCAATTTGCTACCTACAGAGACCAGACTAATGCCTCGATAATTACCAAACTCACTTTTATCACCTTTCTTATAAAGTGGCTTAATTAAGGTTTTCCTAAAATCATTAGGTACTTCCCCCTTTTCAAAAATCATATTCATAATCTCCAATAACTTATTTCTAACCTCAGAGCCACCATATTTAAGAAACTCATTTACTACCCTATCAGCACCTGGAGCCTTATTATTCTTTAATCCTTTTAGTACTGTTTCTAATTCCTCCTCACAAAACAAATCTTCCTTCACATCCAAGGTATCACAAACTTTTTCATTTTCCTCAATATTTTTTCCTGCAACTCTATCTCGGTTAAGCAAATTCTCAAAATGTTCGGCCCATCTCGCTTTAGCTTTTGTCTTATCGCTAATTGCCACCCCATTCCTATCTTTAACTGGGACAAGTCCGGATTGACTACTACCTCTCAATTTGTTAACGTGCCAGTACAATATTTTACTATTATGCCGTCTAGCTGCATCTTCTAAATCCTCGGCAATTTTATCCATGGCCTCCACTTCACACCTCCTTAGTTCATATTTCAATGCTTTCTCCACTTTCTTTACATTTCTTTTGTTTTCATGTGATCTATCACTCAGATAATTCTTGTACAGGTCCTTTCTCCTTTCTATTAAACTTAAAGCTTTTTCACTAATATTCTTAGCTGCAGTTCTAGCTTTCTTCCCTAATACACCTTCAGCAACTTCACAAATTATTTTTCTAAAATTATTCCAACCATCTTCCACATTATCAAATTTTAAACTCTGAAGTTTAGTATTCAACTGTTCCTGGAAAGTTTCTCTCAAATTCTCATCCTGGAGTCTACTAACATCATAACTTCCCGGGAGGTAATTACCCTTCCGATATTTCAGCTTTAATTAACCCTTGACACTACTAGATGGTGATCTTTACTTTTAACATCAATAACAGCACTCCTATATACCCTAGTATCTTGTATTGATCCTGCCAGTCTTCGATTTACTATAACATTAGTCGAAGATAAATACAATATATGATTAAAAATGTACAAAACTAATTCGAAGTTTCATTAAAAGGAAAACACAAATAAAATAACAATCGGAAACTGTTGAAGGTTGAAGGGCCTGGCCAAGTACAATTTTGTCTCATATTTATATGTTTTTGGCTTCTATTTCATGACAAAATCTCAGAACGTTGTCCTTAGGCTGCAATTTTATAGATAGTTGCATTAATAACGGCCGGTCTAATTTCTTATGTTTGACTTGGTCGTTCTTGTCGTTCTAATTTATATTTTGACAGCTACGAAACATTTTGTTCTCATAACTAAGTTTGGTAATAATCCTATCTATTATTTATCTTTATCAAATGCACCTTTAACTTCCACGTTTTTGTATAACTTATTCAGCATATTAGCCAAAAAGTAATGTAAAATACCACTTTAGATATTGGCAAGTATTTTTTTTTGTGTTAGATCATCTTTAATTTCCTTTTTTATTTAATTCTCTGACATACCAGAGAACTAGGAAAATATCTTTCTCGTCAACCCAGAGACTGAGAACAGAAAATTTCGACCACAAAAGCGCATGTAATCAGTCAAAAATGCTTCACTATTTCAGATTTCGGAATATGGTGCTGAAATCTGTCAATGAAGACTCAATCCTACCAATTTTGAGTTTTAGTATTCTGAAAAGCAAAATTCACACTTTCTGGTAAAATTGTCTCTGATTTTTTTTTTTGCACTCATCCCTTCGAGATCTAATTTACCCTGAATTTCGAACTCCACCCAAAAAATAGATAGCGAATATGCGCCGATGGCGCATTTTCGCTTCCCTTGGGGCGCATTCTTAAGTCAGGCACCTGGCATCACTGCTTGTTTGTTGACTGTCCGTTTTCGTTTGAGAAGTAGGTTTTAAAACTATTATAAATAATGCAAGGTAATGTACATTGTAAAATGTACACTGATTTTTGATTCCAGATGGACTAATTATAAACAATGACTTTAAGAAGTATTAAAGTCATATTTCTTTCGGGGCACCATTTAGGTGAGGGGGGGGTTTTGCCCCCTCTATTTGTTGCTCCTCCCCTTAGGTTTGAAAGTTAGATTGTTTTGTGATATTCAAAGAAAGAAATGGAAAAAAAAACTCCCAGTTTAGAAACAAATTTGGGCTATATATTTGCACATTAAGGGGGTGGGGGTTAAGAATATCATGTATTAAATGCGCAACCTAACCGTTACCTCCCCCCTAAACCCCAAAAAAACAACAGTCTAAATATTATAAACGCAATGAGAAATCACGCTTAGCAATTAATTTAGATAGCAAATACCCGTTTGACGGGTTTCCATGTCTGGTTTCCTTTTACAGTCTATAGCGCTGGTTTAGTTATAGTGCATAAGTACCCCCTTTTTATATAGTACCGGGAGCACGCCCCTTTTTTTCCCCCGCCCCTTTTTTCCCCAAAACCCATCAAAATTTTGAGATAGCCATTTTGTTCATTATAGTTGAAAGGCCAAATAAGTTAAAAGGCCTGCGGGTATTACATGACCCCCCCCCCCACAGCCCCAAGGGAAAGGTCTTTAGTTATAAAATTTGCCCATTGTTAGCGCATAGTATTTGTTATTGGGATGTAGGCATACATTTTCGGTTGGGGGGGGGGCACATTATCTGCTGGAGGTTTTTCCACGGGGGAATTTTCCGTGAGGAGGGAAGTTTCCAGGGAGTGAACTTGTCAGGGGAAAATATACACTGGGGAATTTGCCAGAATTCTTATACAAAAGTCTTTTTATATGTCTTGCTTTCTATTTTCCATCTCAATTTTACACACAGAGTGGGTTTAGAGTAATTGCCCGGGGTAAATTTTCATCGGGATTGAATTGTCTAGAGGATATTTCTGCGGGGTAAAGGTTTTTCTCCGTGGATTAGGGGCCAAATATCCTGGCATTATTTAAAAATCGATCAGAAATTAAATTAAAAAACAAGTTTTTTTTCGACTGAAAGTAAGGAGCAAAATTAAAACTTAAAACGAACAGAAATTATTACGTATATAAAGGGGGTTGCCCCCTCCTCAACACCTCGCTGTTTATGCTAAAGTTTGCATTTTGTCCAAGTTATTTTATGACTCCTGAAACACAAGGGCTGTTTAATTAGAACAATAAGACGCTTTTTTATAAGTACCTTAAAAAACTTTAGCGTAAAAAGTGAGGTGTTGAGGAGGGGCATCCTTAGCGCTCGAAAGAGGGAAGGAAAAACTTCATGCTAAATATAAACAAAAGTAAACAGTAAGTTGAGTTAAGCGGTAGAAATGACTTGGTACTTGTGTATTATCCAGAACACACTCAAGAAGTGAAGTTAGGTTAATCATAGTGAAACACACCAAAATATGATGAATATATAAGACTTTAGGGTACTGGTGCATTAGATGGTCACTTCTAAAAAGTCAAGTTTGGTTAATGCTAATGAATAAAATAAAATAGGATGAATTTATAATAGTTTTGTAAACCAATTTGGGCTCTATGTTTGCACAATAGGGGGTGGGGGGTAAAGCATGCCATATATTAAATACGTAACCAGTACCAGTACCAAAGCATTTTTCAAAGTGAAGCCATCTTGATGGTATTAGGACTAAAGACTAGCGGATTTTCAGAGTTCATATTATGGTTTATTTGGGTACTTTTGTCTTATACCCACCACACTTAAGATCTTGTATCGCGAACATGAGACAATAACCGGTTTTCATGGTCTTTATACCTGACAATATTAGCTTCGGCTCGGTGGTAAAACACATTGTAGCTATATTTTAATCGAATATTAAGTAGGTATTTTGGCTAGGTTAGTTTAGGTTACGTATTTAATATAATGCTGTCTGGACGACCCCCCTTCAATAACTCTTTGCTGTAGTTTTCATAATTTTGTTGATCAAGTGTTAATAACCCCTTTCCAAGATAGCCAAAAGTAGCTAAATTAGCATTTACCTGGCAACCCTGTATATTGGTTAATTTTCTAGAGGGACACTAAAAGTTTCCTTTTTTGGCCGATTTGGACACTTTTGCCCCTAAAAGTTTCGGCAACCCTGGCTGTGCTATTAGTTATTTATTTGTTTGTAATCCTTTGACAGGTTTTTCCATTGTAATTAATTTAAGTAAAGATTTCTTTTTGGTTCCTCTGGTGACTTGAATGGACTCCAAATAAAACCTGCTTTTATGAATATTTTAAGCCATGAGAGTCGCATTTGCAAGCTCGAAAATAATCCTTTTGATGTAATTAGTATAGTAAATAGTTTTGTGGGTCAGGCTAATCAAAATCCGATTAATATAAACCCTATTTGTAATAGTAAATATGTTTTGGATTTGGGGGGGGGGAGGAGGTTACCAAAGGAAATTATTCTCTGACAGCAGTTCAGCTTAATATTCAGGGTCTCTCCTCGTCAATACATAATTTGAGACAAATTGTTTCGGATGGACAGCCTGATGTTGTGGGTTTATGCGAGACGTTTTTGGATTCTGGCAATGAAGTGCTATTGGATATCCATGGTTATAAAATGGAACGTATAAACCGCTGCAAGATGGCTAAAGGAGGTGTAGCCATGTATATATCTTGCAATTTGCATTATTGCTTGCGTGATGACTTATCAAGGAACTTTGAAGGTATTTTCGAGTCGCAATTTATAGAAATTAGATCTAATGGTATTGATCTAATCATAGGCAATATTTATCGTTCTCCTAGTGGTGCTATTCCATTGTTTCTTCGGAATCTTAAGGAAATACTTGACATAATACTGAAACATCCGTGTCAGTTAATCATAATGGGTGACTTTAATATAGATTTGATGGATTCAAACTCTTCGGCTTCAGTCAGTTGATTTTCTTTCGACCATGCTTCCCGGGTTTTTTTATTTTTTTTTTTTTTTTTTTTTTTTTTTTTTTTTTTTTTTTTTACTTCACTGGACTGACTTCGTTAGCAACCAGACTCTCCTGTCACGTACGGCTCACTCCTTTCTCGACGTAGCGCGCCCAGCGTACTGTTCGGTGGTACGGCCACCTCCTTTGCATGCCACGCGACGCCCCAGCACGGGTCGCATTCGACTTGGACCCCACCCTACACGGATGGAAGCGACCCAGAGGACGCCCACCCACTAGGTGGAAAGACAAAGCCGATGAATTCCTCACCCAAGCCCATATCCCGGTGGAAGAAGCTGCGATCCTGGCAAGCGACAGGTCAACCTTGAGGCGCCTAGTCTCATCGTTCTCTACGCCGAACCCTCGGCAGGAGCCTTAAGTCAAGTCAAGTAAGTCATGCTTGGCGCAGGAACTCTACCATCTACATCCATCCCCACACGAGTAACTAATGTTACAGCTTCTTTGATTGACAATATCTTCTCTACGCTTAGTTTGAAGGAAAACTCAATTTTAGTTAGTGATATATCCAATCATTTTCCAATATATTCTCGATTCAGCTTTAAACAGGGGAAGAGTAACCGGGCTCAGGTGTTTGATTCCTATTCTGTTAGGTTTGGTGAGAAAGAGTTATCTCTTCTTGGGTCCAAATTAGCGGAAAATTCGTGGAGCTTGCTTGATAATGATAAGGATTTTTCTTGTTTATTTGAGTCCTTTTATGGAACCATAAAAGAGGCTATTCTTAGCATTTGTAAAGTATCACCTTCTAATCATAGGTCTAAAAGGATTGTTCCTCTAAACCCATGGATGACATCCGGACTTCTCAAAAGCTGGAGAAGGAAGAATAATCTCTGGAGAGCTTATAAATGCGCTACACTTTCAGCAGTGCTATTCGTCTTTGTCAATTCAAGATCTACCGGAATATATATAATTCCTTGTGTAGGAAAGCCAAGTCTCTGTATTATCTAAATAACTTTACTGCTTGTGGCAATGATATTTGTAAAACTTGGAAGGTAATAAATTCTGTACTTAAACCCGGTTCTCAATCTAGCTCTTTACCTATGAGTCTGGTCATTGGTGATGGAGCTGTGGAGGGTGAGCTTAATGTCCAAGAGGCATTGACTTCATTCTTCGCTAATATTGGTAAGAATATTACTTCTACAGTTGCTTTGTCTCGGCCTAAGCCGGTCTTTAGATCATACCTCGGGTCATCTTGTGTTAAGTCTATGTTTCTAGAGCCAGTAACAGTAAGTGAAATTAAATACTAAAATTGTTAATGGCTTAAAAAAATCGTCTTCATCTGGGCCAAATTCTATCCCTACTAAGGTAGTTAAATCTATTCTTCCATCAATAGTATTGCCTCTAACAAAACTTGTTAATCTTTCATTTGAATGTGGTGTTTTTCCGGATGCTCTCAAGCGTGCTCTGATTATTATTTTGTATAAAGGTGGACCAAGAAATGATCCGGCAAATTATCGACTAATTTCAATTTTATCAGTATTTAGTAAAATATTTGAAAAGGCTATGCTTTTTCGTCTCCTTACTTTCTTAAAATCTAAAAATTTCTTCATGATTTTCAATTTGGTTTCCGAATGAAGCACTCCACTGAACATGCCTGTATGACCCTTTTGAATTTTATTCATTCTGCGTTAGATTCGGGATTGATTCCGGCCGCTGTATTCCTGGATATTCGTAAGGCTTTCGATTCCTTGACCCATGAAATTCTTCTATCAAAGATGTCTCATTTTGGCATAAGGGGAAGTGTATTTTTTTGGATCCAGTCTCATTTGAAGGATAGGTTAATTTCTGTTGATCCACTTTTCCGGTCACCCTCGCAAGTCCATTTTGGCGTCCCCCAGGGATCAGTTTTAGGGCCTGTGCTATTTTTGATTTATGTAAATGATCTTTATTATGTTGTAAAAAAGTAGAAACTTATTAATTGTTGTAGACTTTGTCATCTTAAGCCTTCCCTTGCCCATAGTGGCAACTATAGTTCGCCTTCTTCTGATGTCCTTGTTTGTTTTGCTGATGACAGCACACTTGGCACTTTGGGAAACTGCGAATCCGAGCTTCGATTGAATTTGGAAAATTTGTTTGAGAGAGTGATTTTATGGCTTGATGCTAATTGTCTTACTCTAAATTTTTCTAAGTCCAGTTTTTTTTTTTTTTCGCGTGTTTCTCAGGTTTATCCCCAGTTATAAGAAATTCGCCAGCCAAATGGAATAATTCATAGATCTAAAGACCGGTATATTCGTTTTTTGGGCATTCTTGTTGATGAAGACCTATCTTTTAAACGTCACATTGATTTATTAAAATGAAGATATGCAGGAGTCTCGGTATTTTAAGGAAACTTTGACATACTTTTCCAGGATCGATTTTGAAAAGCCTTTTTCACTGCTTGATCCAATCTTACGTTTCTTACTGTCCAATTGTGTGGATGTCAACTTTTCCTTCACTGTTAAAACCACTTTCTAAGGTGTACAATAAAGCTAGAAACCTCATTCAGGAAACTAATCGTTCATTATTATAGCATTACTTGATCTTGAGTCACTATACATTCTTTCATGTGCATGTTTTACTTTTGCTCAGCTTCATGGTGACCTCCCCGGCCCCTAAGTGTTCCGCCATCTTTTACCTCTGATCAAAATAATTATAATCTTCGTAATATGACAAATCATGTTCTAGTTCCATTTACTCCTTGCATAAGGTCAGATTTTAATCCTCTAATGGCGTGTCATATTGTTTGGAATAAGTTGCCTGAATCAGCTCGAGGGTGCCACTCATTCGGTCTGTTTAAAAAAATTGTTAAACATTCTTTGGCTTCGTAGATGTTATTTTTATTTATGTTTTTGTTTTATTTTTTTATTATTTTTTTTTTTTAGTTTATTTAATCTGATTAATTAATTTAGTTTATTTATTCTATTTTTCTATAGTTTTCATTTTATCTATATTTTCTTTTCTTCTCCTTCGTATGTGAGTAAGTGATTATTTTAAATTTTCTTTTGTTTCATCTCCGAGTAAGCAATTCATATGTCTTCCCCCTTTGTACAGGCCAATGAGCCTTTTGGGAATAATAACATGTAATATTGTGTGTGTATCTATTGAAGAATAAAACTTATCATAAGGAAGAATTTAAGAAAAACTGGAAATTATTGGGAGGGTGTGTAAAGAGGGAGTTTTTAGATACGTTAGTATGGAGAAGAAGCGTGCCTAGATATGTTAGTGTTAGGCAGGTTGCTGCTCCTGATCAGATCAAGAACTTGAGTGTTTTCGGGATAGTTGACAAGTATTACATTACTACACTACAATGGCTATCCTCTCTTGTGGAAAAGGAAGATCAAAGTTCGAGTCGCTTTATAGAAAAGGAAAAAAAGGAGACTGTTAGGTGTGAACCCTTTTTGATTCAATACTTTTTGTTGAGTCTTGTCCACATGTAATACTTGTCGAATATCCCGAAAACACTCAAGTTCTTGATGTGAGTAAAACCGGCTTGTCTCTCTGCATTCGGTTATAATTAACTTAGACTTAGTGAGAAAATTACGATGCAGGTATATCTTAATTAAATATTGAATATAATGAGGTGTTTAGGTATTTTATATTCGTGTTCTAGGCGGCCTGATTTCCGTAATTTTGTTTTGTTGTTTCCATAATTTTGTTATTAAAGTATTATATTTTCATCATATTTTTTGTGTATTTCATTTGGGATTAAACCTAACTTCCCTTTTTGGGTATTTTTGGGATATTTAACAAGTACCCTAAATTTTTTCGGTATTTCATCAGTTTTGCATCCCTTACCTTCAAACAAATTTGTTACCTCTAGCAGGAACAACGCGTTCCTCATAATACAACAAGTCACCTCTTAATTAGTTGAATTTTTGGTTAAAAATGAATTATTTGTTTATAGCCTGTCTGATTTATACTTCTTGTGACAACATGGTTCCGGTTCCGGTTCTGTTACCTGCCCTCGGGAAACTAGACGGGTAGACGCATCAATAATCACTCTTTTTCTTTGACTGTCCGTTTCAAACATTCGTGGTAACGAACTGTAAGTAAGGAGCGACCCGGCTCAATGGTAACTGAAACTCTAGAAAACGGGTTTTTGATACCAATAGATACATCAACAGAATCATATTTCAATGCTGATTTCAAATATATAACTTTCATCAAGTTTAGTGCTACCCATTAAAAGTTTCGGGACTGAGAGAATTTGGCTGATTTTCAAAAAAAGGGGGAAAGACCCCCTAAAAGTTATAGAACCTTAATGAAAATCACACCATCATATTCAGCGTATCAGAGAACCTTACTGTAGAGGTTTCAAGTTCCTATCTACAAAAATGTGGAATTTTGCATTTTTTGCCAGAAGAAGGATCACGGATGCGTGTTTATTTGTTTTTTCCCCAGGGGTGATCGTATCGACCCAGTGGTCCTATAATATCGTGGGAGGGCTCATTGGAACGGAAATTAAAAAGTTCTAGTGCCCTTTTTAAGTGACAAAAAAATGGAGGGCAACTAGGCCTCTCCCACGCTCATTTTTTTCCCAAAGTCACCCGATCAAAATATTGAGATAGCCATTTTGTTCAGCATGGTTGAAAATATGATAACTATGGTCTTTTAGGATGACTTAATCCCCCGAAGTCCCCGGGGGGAGGGCTTAAAGTTTTGAACTTTACCCAATGTTAACATATAGTATTGGTTATTGGGACGTATACAGAAGTTTTCAGGAGGGTTTTTTTCTGGTAGTGGGGGGGGTGGGTGGGTAGGGGGTTATGTTGGAGGATTTGTCCATGAAGGAAGTTTTCATGGGGGAAGGGAAGTTGCCATGAAGGGGGCGCCGGACTTGCCAGCATTATTTATTGGTTATTGGGAAATATACAGACATTTTCAGGAAGGATTTTTTTCTGGAGGGTGGGGCTGTAGGAGGGGGTTACTCGGGAGAATCTTTCCGTGGAGGATGTTTCTTTGGGGTAAGGGACATTTCTATGAAGGGGGCGCCGGATTTCCAAGCATTATTTAAAAAACGATCAGAAATTAAATTAAAAAAACAGGTTTTTTTTTTCAACTGAAAATAAGAAGCAACATTAGAACTTAAAACGAACAGAAATTATAACGTATATGAGGGGGTTCCCCCAAGTCAATACCTCGCTCTTTACGCTACAGTTTTTTTAGTGCTTTCAAAAGAGCTATCTATTCTAATTAAACGGTCTTTGTGATTCAAGGGTTTGTGAATTAAAATTTGTTTTAACTTTTAACGTAAAGAGCGTGGTATTGACTAAGAGGAGAACCCCCTCATATACGCAATAACATATACGTAATAAAAAAAAAAAACAATAAAAAACACAGCGATGCGGCTCAATAGTAATCGAAACTTTTAAAAACGGAATTTTGATGTCAATAAATGTATCAAAAGAATGGGTTTATAATGCTGATTCTAAATATATAAATTTACGGTGGAATTTTTTTACGGTGAATAAGTTTATTTTTAAATACTTTTAAGAAAAAACTCTCAAATTAAAAGAGCAACTAAATTGCATGCAAACTGAAACAAAATACAGTAATTTTAAACCACAAGGATCCTGTTAAAGGGATCAATTTGTTTAATTTATAATATATTTAATTATTATGCATTTAATCTTAAAAAAATCAAACTCAAACCAAAATTACAGAAAGATCGCTTCCGTAGATTATAACAGATGTAGACTTGTCTTTATGTATTTTCCTACACCTTAGAATAGTTTACAGAAGAAGTAGAAATACTAAAAAAAATCATCCTGCCTGCACAGATACCACATTTTGATTTTATAACAGTCATGTAAAATGTACCTGTTTCACAACAGGACAGTTCTCCGCCTGGAACTTAAATGCCTTATATATACAGACATTAAAAAAAAAACAAAAAAAAACAACAATAGCGAAAAGAAAACAAAATATTTCATATTTCAATGATCTCTGTTTGAATTTGGACGGGCAATCAAACAGTTCATGGTAATGATCTATAAGTACGGAACGAGCCGGCTCAATAGTAACCGATACTCTAAAAAGCGGAATTTTGATACCAATTGATATATCAAAAGAATTGGCTTATGCTGATTCCAAATATAGCAGTTTCATTAAGTTTAGTTTTACCCATCAAAAGTTACGAGTCTGAGAAAATTTGCCTGATTTTCTAAAAAAGGGGAAAGGCCCCCTCGAAGCAAAGAAAATCATATAATTTTAATGAACATTACACCATCAGATCCAGCGTATCAAAGAACTCTTTTGTAGAGGTTTCAAGCTCATATCTGCAAACATGTGGAATTTTGTAATTTTTGCCAGAAGACAGATCACGGATACGTGTTGATTTGTTGTTTTTTTTCCCTAGGGGTGATTGTATCGACCCAGTGGGCTTTGACCCTTGAGAGAGGGTTCATTTTGATGAAAGGTTCTAGTGCACTTTTTAAGGGACCAAAATAATTGCAGGGCAACTAGGCCCCCTCTCACGCCACCTTTTTCCCAAAATCGTTCGATCAAAATTTTGAGCTTGCTTTTTTCTTCAGCATACTTTAAGGGCCCGATAATTATGTCTTTAGAGATAAAATGGCCCCCTACAGCCATTGGGAAAGTTTTTTAAGTTATGAAATTAACATACTGTTTTAGTTGTTATTGGGAATATACGGTACTTATGTATATAACGCAATGAAAACCAGTCACAAAAACCACACTAAAGACGGGTTAATTCAAGAGACCGCTATAGAGTTATGCAATGCAAAGCGTGGTTTTCATTGAGTTTACGATATTTTTAAACTCTTGTTTTTGGGGGTTTAGGGGAGGCGGGAAAGTACCTAGGTTGTGGTTACGTATTTAATATATGGTGTGCTTTGCCCCCCCCCCCCCTAATGTGCAAATATACAGCCCAAATTTGTTTTTAAACTATTATATATTCATCCTATTTTATTTTATTTCATTAGCATTAACCAAACTTGACTTCTTTAGCAGTATATAAAAGAGTACGTTTAATAGATAAGTACCATACATTTCTGGGTGGGGAGGAAAGGAAGAATTTTAGGCTGGGAGGATTTTACACTGGGAAACTTTTACATGGAGAGGGAAGTTTCCAGGGGATGAACTTTTCAAGGGAAATTTCACACTTGGTGAATTTGCCAGAATTCCTATACGAAAGTTCTTCATGTCTTGCTTTTTCTTTACCGATTCAATTTTAGGAGTGTAAATGTTAAGGGTAATAATCCTGGTTAAATTTTCGCAAGGATTGAATTGTCCAGATGATATTTTTGTGCGGAGGGTGATTTTCCCATGGAGGTGGAGCCAAATATCCTGGCATTAGTAAAAAAACAATCAGGTATTAAAAAAAAACAAGTTTTTTTCAACTGAAAGCAAGGAGCGATTTTAAAACTTAGAACGAACAGAAATTATTACGTATAAGAGGGGGTTGCCCCCTCCTCAACACCTCGCTCTTTACGCTAAAGTTCAAATTTGTTCCAATTCTTTAAAACAACTACTGAGACACAAGGGTCGTTTAATTTAGAACAATAAGTAACATTTTTTTTGAAGTGCTGAAAAACTGTAGCATGAAGAGTAAGGTAGTGAGGAGGGGGAACCCCCCCCCCCCCCTCCTCATATACGTAATAATTTCTGTTCGTTTTAAGTAAAAATGGAAAAAGTAATTAATTAAAAATATTACACAAAACAATAGCCTACCTCAAAAATTAAGATATAAACTCCCAACATTCAGTTCTTGAGGAATGCCGAAGCGTTGAACGGATTGTTTTCTAACAATATCGACAGTTTTGAACTTGGTTATCAAGCACCAAAATATTTAATGTCTTTAGACTCAATTGTTTATATAAAAATTAACGCATGATCAAAGTAGTTTGCTCAAAGTAAAACATTAAAACTAAGATTAAAAAAAACGAATAAAAATTTTTAATTCCATATTTTTAATTTAATTTTGAATACGAAAAACCAATATTCGACTCCCTTATACTTCATAACTGTAAAAAATAAAATCTTTTTCAAAGCGACAACTAGATAAATACAATCACTCCTCAAAAAATAAATAAATGACAATAAAACACAAAAACCTATCTGTTCAGAAAGAAAATACAAAAATTCCCAGCATTTTGTTCAGGGGAAACATTTGTGATTATAGTGGCTTCATATATCAGCTCACGGGTACTCTGGTAATGCAAGCAAAAGTTAACGGACTATTTTTACCGAAATTGCCCCTTGTTAAGTTGTTTTCCTCGGTTTTCTTTAATTATACGAACTTTCTTGGGTACTAATAACAGCAATAACTACTAATAAAAAAATACATATTTAGGATCACCATAAAAAAACTGATTCTATGATCGAAGTTTATCAATAGTTAGGCTCTTACGCTTTCATTATAGGGTCAAAATCTATTGGCAGGCAGTCAAACAATGGGGCAACACACATTTTTTCTATTGTTTTTACATATTCTGTTTTTTTTTTTCTTTGGTACCTAATAATTACTTTATAGTCCCAAATTTCCAGGGGGGAAATTCCCCCCCCCCCTTGCCGTCGCCCATGAAACCTATAACAATAAGCCTATAGCAATGACCACTCTCGTCTATAGCTCATGCGATGTTTTTTCAAGAGCCCAAATATTGTGTGTCATATATCGTCAATATATACAGTATCGGGGTGCACTAATCCACGAATTTTAATTTTTTTTTTCCAAGATAAAGATAATTTCTTTTCAACTCGGCTTTTCGAAAATATATATTTTTCTGGTCCGGTCTCTGCTGTCCCACTCATAAATAAAACATTGTATACCACAGTTGTAATCCTAAAATTGTGGGAATTGCTCAAAACTTTTTTAGCTGATTTTGTTGTATTGGATTTTCCTAATATAAGTTGAATAGCTTCATCATAAAGCTAAAATCAGTTCTTCGGTAGCCCGGTCGAACCTCATTGACTTCCCATTAACGAACTGCCTCCTCAATAATTATGTTATTGTTAATTAAGTGGTGTTAAAAGATGAATGTTCTTATGCCAAAAATTAATAAATTTTTTTTTTTACGATCAAACAGTCCGTGTACAACGAACTGTAAGTAAGGAGCGTCTTGGTTCAATATTAGCCGAAACTCTAAAAAATGGAATTTTAATATAAATAGATACATCAAAAGAATCAGCTTATTATGGTGATTCCAAATATATAAGATTCATCAAGTTTAGTGTTACTTATCAAAAATTATGAGCCTGAGAAAATTTGTCTGATTTTTGGAATAGGGGAGACATAAGGGGGCCTTGCCCATAAGGAGGACAAGGGGTGCTCCAGCCCCCCTGGCTGAATGATGCTGCCTAGTATTTTATATTTTTGTTTTGAGATTTCTATTATACAACTAGACCCCGGCGACATGCAATAAGGGGAAGGTTGGTGGCGGCAGGGGCAAAAATAGAAGCAGCGGCCACTGGCGCTATCATTGTTGACTAGAAACGTTTTGTTTTGATCAGTCTTTTTCAAATATCAGCTTAAATTTACCTCAGATTTGGGCCTGTTCATGAGTTAGGAACTTCACAAGCTGGTGGCTGGACACTGTTGTTATTCATTATTCTTCAAGAGAAGTAGAAATCTGGCAGAAAACAAAATGTCTGTGGCCTTTCAGAACCCTTGTATAAAAGTTGAAATATCTAACAGCTATGTCTTTCTAACAGAATAAATTATCAAATTAGTAGTATTTTTTTTTTCATTGAGCAGCCATCACCATCAAGAAGAACTGTAATCATTTACATCACAGCTGGGTTGGTAGAAAAATCTTTCCCCTTGGCTTTCATACCATCAAACATCCAGAAGGGATTTGGAAGGTATATCCCCTTTCAATCTAGATTGTCTTGATAATGAACATTTGTACTCTTAAATATAGACCAACCAAATGTTTTTTTAGCCTATTAAGCTGTTGGCGAATTGCCAAGCTCATCAGAGATTCTAACTCCAATCCCATCCATCCTCTCCCATCCAACCCCACTGATATTCCCATCTAATGTTTTCAGTAAGCGCTGTGATTTTTCAGCCACTCTGAAATAGGATAGTCACACCTGAACAAGTACAACCATATCCCAGAACCACCAAGAAAACAAAATGCTTCAAGGAAGAAAGGAGGGCAGAGCAAAAGTGCTCACTATTATATCAGTGAAAGCCAAGATTGAAGCTGCCTTTGATACAAAGAAGGCAAAAAAGAGTCGATTAGAAATAATTGAAGCAACAAAAGCAAGAAAAAACAAAGAAGCAGGCTGTGAAGAGATTTGGTGAGAAGACAGCATTGAGGGTGAAAATGAAACTGAAAGGTTCAAACAGTTACTGTTGATAACAGCTCAGACAGTTCTCTTGGGTAAGATAGTGAAAAGGAATGTGAACTTAGTTTTGATTTGTGTTACTGTTGGCAACTTTGCAAAAGTCATCTATGAGGGCCATTAGGGAGAAGGTAGAACCTAGTGCAGAGGACAAAGTCTCTGCCGGCTATTTGTTATTCAGCAAGACATATCAGTAAATTCATTTTGCATGTAGTTAGGGACTGTGTTTGGGTCTCTTAGGAGGGTGTGAGTAGTATATAAACTGTGACAGCGGTGATTATGAAATTTGGAAAAGAGATCTGATGGGTAATCTAACTGTATACTTGTTATTTTCTGTTTTATTTCTTTCCTATACTATAAGTTGTGATGCTTGCTTAATTCTAAACGAAGAAAATCTCGTCGATGAGATCTTGGTAACTTTTAAGAGTGGGAACTTGCGCTAGTGACGAAGAAAGTCACCAATGCCATCTGTTATTTGACGTTCATTCAGTTCTGTTGGTGTAATTATAAGGCAATATTAGCATAGTAATAAGTGCTGGATCTCAATTTCTGAAACTAATAAATTTGCAAAGTAAAAGAAAGAAACAATAGCGGAAGAATGAAATAAAACGCTAGATAGAAATATGGATATTTTAATGACACTAGCATCAGTTTCCAGTCCCAGTTTACACAGTTTCTAGAGATTTTCATTTGACCTCTAATTAGGCTAGTATTTATTTATATGCCCCGGATAATCCTCTCAATAGTATCTTTTTAAAACAATGAATTAGGTCTTTAATCCCTTGTAACGGCTTAGGCTAGTGGCAAACATGTCTTCTTGTTTACTTTCTGGACTCTACATTTTTAAAGCAACCGGATACCATGTGGTTAATTTCGCCTATTTTAATTTTGTGTTTGTGTTTAGCACTTCTGTTTGTTCAATTTCTTGGTTATATGTGTTTTGAAGTTTTGTTTCGAGTCTTTCGTGAAGTTGCTAAACACTCTTAGTAGGCAATAGTCAAAGAATAAAAACTATGTTTTTTTTTTGGGGCGAAGGGGTGGTGGGATTGGAATGTTTCATCTGTTTAAAAAATAATACAGATTCGCTGATCACCTTACCAAAGCACGGTAAGCACGGTAGTAAAATGTGTGTGTTTACTTAACATCAATTGTGTGCTTTTTCAGGCGCGGAAAAACCTCACCGTAATATGAAAGAAGCGCAACTTCAAAAAGAGGAAGAATGTCTGTAGAAATATGTTGAAAATTGGAAATGGCAGCAGGATGCTGTTTAGGAGAGAAGAAGAGACTCAGCGACACCCAGTGTGATACCAATGGCTAATGGCGAAGTAGTTAGTAAGTAGTAAGTATGACGGCACTAGACCCTTAAGGTCCAAACCGGCGGTGATGATCTCCGTTTCATGGCCCTTCAGCCAGGAAGTGCAATGGGGGGCTGGGGGCCAGCCGTCCTGTGCTTTCGCACACCCTTCCTGCTTACCTTCCCCAGATTTCTCCAGGTACCCATTTAGAGGTGGGTCGACACTGGCTAAGCTTACTATGTCACGCCACTGACCCGCGTCCAAACCAAATAACTGGCTACGCCCGGGATCGAACCCGTGCCCCATGGACAAAGAATTCTAAACCTGGCGCACGTCCACCTAGCCAGGACGGCTAGGCAGGACCTAGCCAGAAAGGCGAAGTAGGATACAAGGTAGTAGACATAGATCGGAAAACAAATTTGTTTTATTTCTTGGATAAAAGTTGAGGAATATTGGGTGCCTTGGATGAGACGGGGGGACGAGCTTTTTTTGAAACTTGATTGAAGGCTGAAACTGAATTAAATGTGGTTGACTGGCAATTATCTATTTTCATTTTACCATATTATGTGCAGTAATTAGTATCATTTTGTGCTATTTTCCTTCTAAAGAGTTTTTCTCTTTTGGATTGTTACTAGGGACCGGGGAGAGGCTACCAATCTTAGTGTCACGGGTTTATGCACAACAACTTGGTGTGTATAAAAAATATTATTTTTTTTTTGACTGAGAGACAGGGCAAATTGCACGAACTATCCTTGATTTAATTCTTAACTATCGATATAGGCGTTTAATCCTTGGGTTAATGGACGCTATTTGATTAAGACTAAAATATAAAACAACTAGAATAATAGTTCGTGGGGATTTGCAATTACTAGCCTAATAGTTCATGTGAATTCGCTCTTTGTCTTTCAGGCAGGAAAATTATATATTTGGTAAAAGAAATTTCGTTTTGCTGAAAGAAATTTTACAGGAGAATTTTAAGAAGGGAATTTAATGGAGACATAAGCTAAGTTTGTCGAATTAGTGACAATTGAAAAGTTTGATAGCCTATTTGCTCATTCATAGATAGTCGATCAGTTAGAGCAGAATAATGTAACTTTGCTTGTAGTTAAAATTTTTCAAATATTCAAAAAATTTTTTATTTACTGAAAAGTAGATTTAAGCAAATGCAAACGCCATCAAATGCAAATGTTAAGATAAAATATATTTAAAAAACAACTCGCAAGACTGGCTGGGCCGAATTTCTATTCTGAAGTAAAAACAAAGCAGAATAGCATATAAAAGAACTATAACACTTCCACATATAAAACTGGCAAAGGAATGCACCGTTATTTTATAAAAACAATCGATAAAAAAAAATTTAAAAACACGTATTTAAATTTTGGGCCATATTATGTGGAGCATAATATGAAAAAGAAAGACTGTCAACTTGAAAAGGGTCAGTACAAGCGTCAAAAAGAGGATTGATTTTTTGTTAATTTTTCTCTGGATTTAAGGGGCATTTTTTTTTTTTTGCATTTTGAAGCCAAGCAGCGTATCTTCAAGTCAGGAGTCTATCCCTTGAATAAATTTAATTTTATTGGATTTCCTGCGAAATTTGCAGGTGCCAAACCGGAGAAGCATATTCAAGATGCGGACGAACAAAGGAGGATTTGTTGTGAAAAAATATGTTCTATATTAAAAAGCAAATAGATTACAGAAAATGATCCTTGTGTGCCATATCTGCACATGAAAACTCTCCCAACTTATTAAGCCCCATAAAACTTACCCCTTAATAAATTTCCAGCCATTCCTCCCTTATGTATCACCCCCAAAAAATTTCTTCCTCAGTCAAATTACTTCCAAAAAAAATCACTATTTTACTCTATTCCCTCTTTCACTTTCTTACATTAGATTCATTGTTTATTACTCTCTTAGCTGTTATATAATGCAGTTACAAATTAAATTGTAGTTGCAGACTTTTTATATATGCGCCTGGGATAAGGATTTATATATCCTTATATAATCCTTGACGAATCAGGAGGAGGACACCTTATTCATGAGTTTTAGAAAGGAGATAGGTGCTTTAGCTTTATGAATAATATTGTTATTATGGATATCCTCTTTGAAATTAGAGGAAATTGTGACACCGAGTATTTTCAAGAAGGACGCATAAATTCCTGGAGGTTTATGATGAACAAGAAGAGGTGGAGTTTTAAGGAAATATGTTATTGGTATTATCCTGGATTTAGAAGGGTTTACTTTCGTCTCTTATTCCAAGGCATTATGTACATTATGCACATTATGCATTATGCAATTACTTAAGCCTTTATTAAGCAAAAGCTAGTTGAATAGCTTTCAATGATGCTGAAAAGCCCTAAAGTGAGGTATCTATCCTAAACTTTAAACTCTGCAAGAGCTTCAGATAAATATGAAAAAGAACAGAGGGGGTGTTGGAATTTATCTCTCTCTCATTTCATTTAAACTGAGACAGAATAATTGAGGCACAGCGTGACATTTTCCTTCTTATTGTAGAGAAATGTTTATGAAATTTGTTTGAATAGAAAAAAAAAATCATTTACTTTATATTTCATAAAAGTATACACAAGAACTTATAAGTGCACATTAGCTACCCTGAAGCTGGGGCGATGCGGTATTTTGTAGGTGGGTATGAAATGTCTGGATAGATACATCAGAGGGTTTGTTTTAATTTCAATGACCCTACATTAAACCTCCCGATGAATATAGAATGAATTTTGTTAGGGTGATATCTCGGAACTGGTGTTTGATCCCTCTTGATTCACAGGAATAATTGTAGTGCACGCCTTTATCAGATGCGTATGGTGGTGGTGGTGGATAATAGTATCCCTTCTAATGCTACAATATTTCTTTGTGTAGATATTACTTTCACTTGCCTACTGGCACAGAGGGAAAAAAGGCGAGGTAGCCCATCATGTGCCTAGACATTGATTTATTTTCTTTGGGGGGGGGGGGAGGGCTACAGGCTAGTAGGAACTTAATTTTTTCAATTTGGATTTTCAATATATTTCTTTTTGCATGTATGTAGGCTACGATGTTGCAATGTATTTCAAAACATGTATAGCCCTATAATGTATTCCAACATTAGAGAACAACATTAATACAATATATATATTGTAGAGGTTTCGATGGCTTCAACCACTTAGAAGATCACAAGTCACACATATTCCATCCTAATGAATAACATTACTCTTTTTCAACTCAAAAATGTTCTAGTAAAAATACTATGAAGCTCTTCTTAAACAAAATTACGGTTCATCTCCAATTTTTATAATATATTTAAATTCTGTGCAAAGTTTTTTTTACTTCAATCCAACATTTTAATTCTTGAATAGAAAAGCTGAAAAGTTGGAAGAAGTTCAAGAGCCCGAGGGGTTTTAAAGGATTTCTACTCAATACAATATCTTGGTTGAGTTTGACAAATTCTTTCAACAGGAAGTGACGAGCAACTTCAAATCTTAAAACTGACAGAAAAATACACCTTATACGAGGAGGGCTTTCTCCTCCTCATCTGCTCGCTCTTTACTCTAAAGTCTAACTTCTTGTCAAAATTATTTAAGAAAACTCGTCTAAGCACAAGGGACTTTGGATAGGAAAAAGAACCTTAAAAAAAAGCACCAAAAACTAACAAACTTATGCTTTACGAGCGAAAATTTAAAGAATAGTAAGCCCCCCTTCAATAATGTATAATTTCAGTTTTCTTTTTTAAGTTTTAAGGTTTCTTCGTACTTTCAGTTGATAAAAACTTTGTTTTTTTTTTCATTCTAATTAAACTCTGTGAAACGGTATATTCTTTGAACGTGATACTTTTTCTAACGCAGAGAAACGGTCAATGTTTCAACGCTAGATATCCGCCTTTTGATACGTAGCAGGACATCGAGAACATTTTTTTGGAAAGATAATGAAAATAAGTAAAAAAAGAGTATGAAATAAGCATTTTTTTGAAAGATAATGAAAATAAATAAAAAAGAGTATGAGATAAAGGCAATGAAAAAGTTTATTATAAAGTATAATAATAAAATATAATTTTTAATAATGAAAAGGTAAAGTATAAAGTAGTATATACAAAATAAATATATATGAAAACGAAAAAGAAGGAAGACTTGCTTCTGCTTGAATTTTTTTTTATGAGTGGAACATTAGCTGGAACGTAGTAATGAATATTCGACGATCCATTGTAACCAATAGTTGAAAAATACTTAAAAAAAAACTCGAATGAAAAATAAAACAAAAAAAACAAACAATTTTTAGCTGGTTCAGGAATGGTAACAATTTTCGAAGTTTGTTTTAATAGTAAAATGTTATTTTGAAAAGAACTTCATCTGAATTTTTGGAAAGGAGCCTGAAACCTTCAAAAATGCTGTCGGACCAAATTAAGAAACGGACAATTGGAATAGCCTCTGTGGAAAACCTTTCACAGGGAAATTAAAACCCCACTCAGCCTCTACGATGAACAGAAGAATCACTGAACATGAGAAGCACTGTAGTGTCCCCCTTTGTGCTTCTTTCAGTTAGAGAGGAACTTAACAGAGAGACCAATTAGAGATATCCCCATTTGCTTTCACTTAATTAGGTGACTAAGTATTTAGAATTTAGGTGACTATTCACCTATTTTTAGAATAGGTGACTATGTTCTTGGGCTCTTTTTCCTTAATTGCCTCAAAATGTTTAAGGACGCTTCCCTTTAATCTGGCTGCAACGCATTGCTCTTTGACCTTATCCTCAAACGATTCAGTTAGTTCTTCGAAAATTTTTAATTTTTCGATAAACTCATCTACATCTGAATTTCCCGTGTATTCTGGTATAATTTTTGCAATTTCAAGTACTGTTGATAGGGAAGTCAATTTTTCCTCTGGTAAAGCCATTTTATTTCAATCTACTATTTTTATCTAGCCTTCTCGACCCAGTTTTTCTAGCGACCACCAGTTGTTGTAAAGTTTTTATGATGGTATTTGAGTGTTGTAGTCGTAGATGCCTTTATTCTCCCTTTACAGGGGAGATAAACTCTGGCCCTAAGGTAATTAAACTTTGGTAGCGTTCCTTAGGCTATGACCAAACTAATGAGGCGTACCAACTGGGTATGTTCGAGGGGCTAAAGGTAGAGTTTTAGAGAGGTTGTCTAAAATACAATACTTTTATTCGTTTAACATATAATAAACAACAGATATATACTTTCTACTGGGACTGGCTGTCCCAAGTAGACCACAAGTCTCAGAAACTACAATAATATATAATAAGATACTTAGACACTTACAATGATAAGACAAAATTCCAGGTATTTCTAAAAACAACGGACCAGAGGTCAGTCCGGCATAAAGTTAGTATCAGATCTAAATCTGCCCTTCCCATGAAATGTATATTTTATACATTTTACCAAACCACACCTTTCCACGTAATCGCTAGGAAGTGGTAATTTCTCAATTTCCCTTAAACAGAACTTGGCAGGATATGTTCCTTATCTTAATAAAAAGTGGTATTCAAAACTTCATATTTGTGTCTTATATATTTTTACTAAATTAATAATTAACTAAATTAGAAAGCTTTACCACAATACTACCCATTTAAAAGAGAATTGTTCCAATTCTCAATATTTTACTTTTAAAACAACTTAATTTTGTTTACAGCTATTATGCTGCCATCTTTGGGTCATTATGTGCATCTACCCTCAATGGATTTTTCTCTACCCATTGAGACTTACCCATATTAGACAACTGCAATTAAAATATTTACAAAACAAAAGCAACTCCAACAAATAGATTTATGCACTATAACTGATGAGTATGATTAGCCTCTATTTAAGGGCTTGGCAATAGTTCATATAGCATGATTTTGCTATCAAAATTTACATATTTACAATTTTTTTTTATATGATAACAATTCCATATTTATAAAGAGTTTTCAAAATACATTTATAATTGTATATATTTTCTCAACAACATTTGTTACCACTATATAATTTTTCCATATACGACTATATACATTTTTTTTATATTTGTTTTACCAATTTGGTTCTATTTCGAACCCACTTGTTTCATTAATGTCATTAGCTTACTATATGCCTGTTTGTTTATTCAGACTTTTGAGAGCTTTTCAATTCTTTTCGAATTTTCTAGGTACTTGAGACAGTTTTATAACGTTTTTGTCTGTAATCTCTCTATTTTCAGCTTTAATGTCTTTTGGGTTAAGGCTTCATTTACAGTTCAGATCTGATAAGTTAAAAAATTTTGCTGTTCACCTTATACCTGTTATGCCATTATCAAATGACTTTGCCTGTACTCTGAAGGTTTGCTTACCAGGACTGCCTTCTGGTAGCTCCTTATAACGTTTCCAGGTCCTCTTGTCATGGGCTACAGCTAAAAGGACTATTATGAACCTGCACACACAATAATTAATTATCTATAGTATTGCCACACTTTTTGATTTGTTGCCACAATTTTCTCTTGGGCTATTTTTTTATCAGAAAAGTGGCCCTTCTGCAGAAAAAATACCTGGCCTTCATGGCACACAGTAATTTGTAACACACATAACACACAGTAATCATGGCACACACAGCTCTGTAGTATTAATGCTACTCATTTTGTATTTATTTAGTACATTTTTCGTACTAGTTTCGTTCGGCAAGTTCAATAAAAGCGTATAACAGAGTTTTAACTGACTCCATTCAGTTGCTTTTCCTTGTTAATTTCGTCTGGCTATATTTTCAACTTGAACCCCTTCTCTTTTTTTTGATTTGTTATTTCAATGGAGCCTAAGGGTTTTTTCAAGTCTTTTCCGCCTTTTCAGTAAAATAGGTCTTTCCTAAGCCCATATTTATGTTTCACGTATTTTTCAAATACCCTTAACAAGTTTTTATGCTGATTGCCCTTCTATGGTGAAATTCATTATCTCCATATTTTTAAGAGGTGGGGGGGGGTCTAATTTTTGCAACCTGTATTTTTGAAATTATTCAAATTTTTTCTTCGAAAGTTTTTTGTGTTAGAAGAGTAATGTAGTTTTTTCAGCTATTTTTTTTAACACTTAGTTAAGTTTTGCCCCGCATTTGCTAGTTCTCATTTCTTCCTTAAAGTGCAATTTTTACGATATAATGGTTGCCAATTTTATCCAGCTTCAATTACTATTTTATTTGCCAAGAAAAGAGAGACAATAATTCCGTTGCAAGGCTAAATAACTTTGAATTCGGTGCTCATTATCTGTGGTTTATTGATAAGCTTGAATCTGGGAGAATTACAAGAATGGATTTCTGTTCATTACTGCGAGTTTTCTTTTGTTGTGTAAAGCTATATTTTATTTTCAAAGAAAAGTGGATACTGTTTAGTTTGTGTTAGGGTTCAACGGATTGGGATTTGGGTGTTTTGGGTTGGCACAGATGAAACCAGTTGTTTAAACTAGGATTCTCCTGTTCCAGTTCGTTTTCTCAGATCCAAAACATCGCTAGAGTTAAAATTATTATCTTGAACTACTGTGGTTTGCTTGTGACGATGAGGTTTAATTTTTGGCTTATTTTTAATGGATTTTGTCCTTGGCTTTTACCTCCTGGTAAGTTTTTAGATTATAATTTATTTTTATATCGTTTTTCACTCGTTTTGCTTTCTAAGCTTATTCTAAATTGGGTTTTCGGCACAATTGGGTTATTCTAAATTGGGTTTAACCAAAATTGGCTTTTCGGCACATACGAAGATTATAGAATGGAAAAGCCCATGAGAAGAATTGTAGAAACACAAGAAACAAAAATATATTTACTAGCGATGTAACTTGCAAAGAAAAATATAAAGCAAAACCAAGGGCAATAGCTCCTACTTCTAAGATAACTTGTGCAATCTTTTTGTAAGTTTCAGATAGATCTTCAACAAAACACAAATCGATATTTGCGGTACAAAGCATTTTAAAACCCCAGTGAAACATCCATCAAAAGCACTCCCAAGACAAAAAAGTTATTGGTAATGAGAAAAAAAATAATAAGGAATTCCACCCCACCCCAAAAATAAAATACGTCATAACTTCATTTCTCTTAATTTGGGCTTAATAGCCATTGCTATACAATGAGTAAAAGTGTACACATAAAGAAATGGAGAACACAAGTTCTCCACTTTCTATATCTTTGCCTGGAGAATTTTGCAGTATTGAATTTTTTGAAAAATTGATTAATCCGTGGCTTACACAATAAACAAAAATCATCCACCATAAGGAAAAAATTACATAAAGACGTCCGTTTTATTGGTGAATTGGTCATTTAATCAGTGACTTGATCAGCTCCCACAGAGTAATTATGTCAAAAGATCAAAATATGAAATAGAACTAGAAACAAGTCGTAAGTGCACTAGAGGCCTCAAAATCAAGTTCAAGAGTGAGGTAACCAGCTTAGAATGGGAACAAATTTTTCTTTTCTCACGATCATCCTCTTTACAGTACTCCTGGTACGTGATTCACTAACGACATCATTTTTAAATCAATTTAAGAATAGATGGCGATAGTGCATAAACTGATTGGCTTGGTGTCCTGGACGGGTCCTATAAAGAGACGGCAGTATTAGTGTTGAGAAGAGTGAGATTGAAAATAGACAAATACTGTAAAGAGTATAATATCCATCACGCAGTAAGATAGTGTAAATTGTCAAGAGTTGACTGGAGTAAGGAAAGGCTAATGAAAGTAGAAAGTAGGGAAAAACAAAAGAACATTAATATTTTGAACATGGGAGTGAACAATGAAAAAGAAGCAAAACGGGATTTGAGAATTTAATAACAAATGGTCTGAAAATCGCCCTGGGCTTCAGATATGGTGTAAAATATATAAATAAAGAATAGAAATTTATAGTGATGGAAATAGAAAATTTGTAAACACACAACCATGATTTTGAAGAATGCAAAAAGATTAAAAAACAAAAATGAAGTAATTTTTGCAAAGGTTTTCATAACTGACGATGCTCTGCAGACATAGAGGAAGCAAGAAAAAAGCGTTCGTCTTAAAGGTTATTAGTTATTGGTTGGTTCGAACTTGTTGCTGCCCCTCTTGTTTCTTTACTGTTCTCCATAATTTTTCTCTTAAGGAGGGTTTTCTTGACAATGGCCCATGTTTAGTTATATTGGTTTCTGTAGAAGAATTATCAGTGTCACAATCGGTTAGCTCGCGTCTGGTAGATGGCGTTTGTTCCAAAAGCCATTTTTTTGCGTTAAGACTGTAGGTGAGTCTAACGTATAAAGATCAGATAATTCATTGGTTCTTTCCAATTTTTCTTCCTCTGTGGATTTTACCCTTGGTTTATCACATTTTAAACCCTTATGTTGTGTTTGATTTTCTTCCTCGCTAGTATCCGATGAGCATCGAATATTTCCCCCCCTTTTCTCTTGTTTGTTGTGTAGAGTTTGTAGCCAAGACCGGGCTAAATACTCCTTCCACTCCTCCCAACTTTTGTGGTCATTAAAAGGTCATAAAATTCATATGGTCTTCTGATATATACTGGTGAAATCGTGTCCTCTATTTCTTCTTCTGAAAGTATAGGCTCTGTTTTCCACTGTTTTGAAAATATCCCTTTTTCATTCTATTATGGTATACTACTTCTTCCTTCTCCTTATACTGATGCTTTAGAACATATTTTAAGTTATTTGGTAGAATTTTTATAATCCTGTAGGGTCCATCCCATTTCGGTTTTTTTTTTAATCTTTTTTGTTCCTTCCAGATTAGTTTTGTTAACATAAATTAAATCTCCTAAACAGTAACTCGTTTTATTTTTGCTTGTTCTGTCATATTTTTCTTTTTTTGTTCTGTTTCGCATCTTCCAGATTGTCTTTAACTTGTTCCATAGCTTTTTTCATTCGCATCACCATCTCTTGCTTATATTGGTCTAGGTTGTAATATATTATTTTCGCCACTTTAAAAAGTTCGGTGGACCACAAGTAATTCCCCTTTTCAAAACATTAGTTGTTTCTATTAATTCGAACAGTATCACCAACATTGAATTTATTTTTCTTCTTGACAATCGTTTCATTGGAATATTGTTTAAGAAAAGTGTCAATTGTATCATGATCAGAATGATGAACTTCCGTTGGGGTTGAATTGGACAATGATCGATGAGGTCGTTGATGATAAATCAACATGATTTTATCTAAATCATGAATAAAAGCCGGTGTATTTTTCAATGTACAATATCTTGAAATTAAAAGTCGAATAGTTCTTATCAATCGTTCGGCCAATGCAGCCTTTATAGGACTATGACTATGATAGAGCAGTGTATTATATTTTCGCTAATACTTTTGCAACATGGGGGTTAACATATTCACTACCGCGATCCGTTTGAATTTTTTTTATACGAATCGTGTTCGAGAATACTTTCAATAGCCTGAGCAACTTCAACACCTCTCTTCGAGCGCAATGGAATGGCATTTGCATAGCGACTAAAAACACTGATTGCAAGTAGAATGTACTTGTACGGTGTATTGTGACGTCTTTGAATCTCATCTAGAGTTAGGAGATCTCCTTGCATTATATGCAATGGGAAAAGGCTTTAGTTTTTTTCGATAATGATTAGCACGAAGTCTATGATTTCTATGCAGAGTGTAACTTGATTCATTTTGTAGATAGTCTTGTACACTTTTAGCGTGAACACCAGTGACTTTGGAAAGAGTGGTAGGGGAACTTAAACTCCCCTCTTCACCATTATTTTCCTAAACACGTTTCAGAACTTCAACCATTTTGAATGTAAACTTGTAGTTTAACGTCCGCTACCCTTTTGTATACTGGTGGTTGGTGGTGGTGACGTTGACTTGATACGTCTTCGCTTTTGTCTAGCTATCAGTGGTGTGCTAGTATTTTCCAAAATTGATTTAAAATCTTCTTCTTCTTCTTCATATTTTAATGGTGTTGACAATGGTACATGTTCATTTATTTTTTTTAGAATTTGCTTATTGCTAATAAGGCTTTTGGGAAAGTTTAATGTATTTAAAAAGTTGCATAGATGAGCGTTAAATGATAATAGTCCTTTACGATTTGTAACCATATCATAGATTAAATCGAGTAGATTATAGTTCTTGCCCTGAATTATAATCTCTTCCCATTGCTATCAACTTGAATATGATCTTGACCACTTTCCATGAGATAAGTTATGAGTCGTTTACTTTGTTCACGATATGAGTGGGGCATTAGATTTCCAATTTTCGATACAATTGAATCCAATTCCTCCTTCTTTAAATGTGGTCCAGCAGCAGACTCTTGAGGAGATGATTCTTTTTTTGATCAATATCACTGGCCTTCACACGATAAGGCTTATGTTTGTCCACTCGGCGAAGTGCATCTTGAAGTAAAAGCAGTTTTTTATCATCCTCAATATTCTCATTGTCAATGAATTTACTCAGATTTTCCTCAAAGTGTTCCACGGGTGAGAGAGCGAGTTCTATTGGAGTCAATTTATAGGGTTTTGCCATCTAGAGAAAACTGTTTTACAAGTCCTGCAATTATCGGTAGTAAAAGTGAAAAAGCTACCGCCTGCCTGAAGAAGTCATTTCCTTTTAAAATTCTTTCCTTTGTTTTTAGAGGCCAATGTACGTACAATGAACGATGTTGCTTTGCCTGTTGCTTAACTACTTCTGGCAGTTGAACATTGCCCTCGGTCAAATTTAAACAAAGTTCGGATATTAGATTAATGAAATCATTGTCAATACCATGTTTTGAGTATGGCTTTCCTAAGTGGGGGTTTTGAAGTGCTTAGAACTGAAAATAAATGTCTATTTTCATGTAGTTTTCTTCAGTGTCATGATAGCGACTAATAGGTCTTTTTAGTGTTCACGGGGAGATATACTGTAATTTCATTGTCAAAAATATCTGTGATTACACGCAAATCCTCGGGTGTATTTTGATTAAGATCTAATAGGATGTAGCCGTGGGGGTCTATTAGTTGCCTGATTGTATGCCGAGAGCAGAAATTTAGGGGCGCCTGGATAGATTTGTTTATTGAGAGTTATTAGGGAGCTAGAATCACGAACAACTCTGTAGATGATATAGTAGGTGCAGTTTAATACAAGTGTTCGCATACATTTGCTCTGATGAAAGAGATTGTGTAGAACCAGAGTAACGGAAATCTGTTCATGATGAGAGCGAACGGTGAACAATTGCAGCATTTCCTGGGACTATTTTTCAATAGATTCAGCCAGATCGTCAATAATCAGCCAAGAGTGCTTCAATAATGTTGAAAACATCAAGTCCCTGTATGAATTATATGTACCAATCCCGTCGTGGTAATTGCTTTTATTTTATCGTATGACTCCTGCCAAATACTGTAACAATAGTAGATTTTTTTTCGGCTTTTCCACAAACATTTTATCACAATTTTTAATTATTTTAGTTAAGAGTGTTGTTTTGCCCGACATTGACGGCCCACACAGAAACGATCTGAATGGTGTTTTAAATTGATACATGTTCCCTTCCAACAATTCACCTGGACAACTAACTGTAGACTATAGTTGTCTAATGACTAAATAATTTCCCTACAAGTCGGTTCAAGAATAATGAGAACAAAATCAATAAAGAATCATATTTCTTGTATTATAAAAAACAGCACTTTACAGAAAACAAAAAAAAAAATGCACTAGAAAAAGCACTTAAAATAATATCACTTTTTCTTTTCAATGAAACATGTATATTTACAAAAAAATCTGCTCTAAGTAAAAAAAAGATAACTTTGGTATTGTGGTGCGCCCCCGCTGGCGTCTCCCCCCCCCCGGGCCGCGAGGCTTCCCCAAAGGCCTTGAGGCCCCCCCCCCCCAAGGTTTTGGGAAAATTTATTGGACTTTATTCAAACCGAGACTTTCCCTATGGATAACACATTCGGCCCGGTCTGAAGTTAAATAGTGCCCAAGCGGGAGGGTAGTCACACCGTCTTGACAAACATAGACCTTGTCGGAATGGTACTCATGACAATTTTTTCTACATTTACAGTAAAGTTCCTGTAGTTGAGGGAACGAATTGCCAGCAATTTGGCTCGTGGAATTGTATTTTGAACAATACAATTCCTATAGATGTCCATGTCGAAATTCTTATCCACATAGCGCGTGGGTACTCCTTTGCAACGTTTCTTGATTTCCTCGTCGTGTGTCTGTATAAAGTACACCATCGGACTTACAAACATACCACGGGAAATAATGTCGCTTCCAGTTTCTGATTTAAAAAATAAAAGCTGATTTGGCGCCCGACGTTTCACTAGCTCTGGGTAAAGCCCACTCCAATTGGTGTAGTCCATCCGTGAGCTGATAATTTCACCGTGTGCCAAATCATCAATTAGATTTGGGGTTTTTACTTTTAACAGTAGAGAATCTGTGTCCCCGTAGCAGACCTCTACTTGCCCCTGTCCAGCCACTGTACTCTAGCCACATTGTAGTAGAATTCCACATGAGTTTTATAGAGATCTCCAAGATCGCACTGCCTGCAGCAATATTTTTATTCAGGACAATGCTTCTTTTTTTTCTATTCAATAGTACCATGTCCGGGCCAATGATTGTGAAGGTAGTGTAATTTGGATCGGCAATAATTCGAGCACATTGTTTGGGATCGGTCACGACGTCACACGATTTCTATTGCGAACACACACATTTTACCAAAAGCCGAATTCAAATTGAGCTTATAAATTTCTTTTTCGGCTTTCGTTTGTGCTTCAGAACGTTTCTTGACAAAGGTGTCAACAAACGTTTTCAGATAGGGTTTTTGACTAAACTGGAGGGCTCTATGAACCTTTGTGACGTTGAAACCGTTGTTGCACATCCATTTTAAAGCCACATGATGTACGACAATATTTTTTTTCGGCAGAAGGTCAGCAATAAGTTTTTGTTTTGAAGGTGACCAATGCAATCCGTCCACCTCGACTAAACGCCTATTGCGATGGCTCAAAGAGTCCCTAGTCACAGGTTCATTGATGCATGGGAAAACGAAATCCTTTACTGAATCGTGAAGCTCAACTGGTATCTCCCCATCAATTTCAAAAAACCATCCAACCGGTCCATTCTCCTCAACACTGTCAATGTTGGGGAAATGGGGAGCTTGAGGGTCATTGAGCCATTTATAGTCATCGCAAGGTAGTGCATAATGGGACATGGCCGAGGGGTAGAGAGAATTCATATCAAGGAAAACTGCATCCGATTTTGTCCCCGTCTTCTCTCCAGTTGGATCAGTTTCCAAGATACGATCCCCGTGAAAAACTTATCCACCCCTCATTGACCTCTCAATGAACAGGTGCTGATCGATGTCAGTGATTAGCCCAATTTTTTCCCCGCTAATTTTTAGGATGAGTTCCATCACCAGATGAGGAGATGAAAAATAATACCCCAAATCAAGATTAAATTCCCCATAAATTTTTGTCCGTATTTTTACACATAATGTCTAACAAAGTTAACACATCACTCGACAAATACAGCTTGCAGTAGTCAAACCCATTTTTACACCCTCCCTCTGCCCACACTTTTTTAGCAAAACTGTATTCATCGGGGGTGCACCTACGATCGTGTAGACTGTCGTAAAACGATTCAATCGAGGGAATAGTTTCCTCGGTGAATCTCGACATGGAACAATTATAATCATAAGGATATATGCCCTTGACCGTCAACAAATCATATAAATCATTTGGAAATTGTTGCTTGAGAAGGGGGGAAAGCGTTGCAGCCGTCATCGTTTTTCTGCACTTGAATTAATTCGCTCAATGATTTGGGGAAAAAACTGTAGGAATCTAAAAAGTGAATTTTATTCGTGTACTCAACGTTGTCTTGAACAAATCTCCACATAAATTCCAAAACAAGCAACTTTTCGGATGATTTAGGAATGATTTTGTAGGAAAAGCTGTCTATCACCCATGCATCATCCACTGTTCCATTTCTTTGAAGATGTGCCATTGCTGGTAGCACATACTTCAGATCGTAGTTAGAATTATGTATAAAAACCGAAGAAAGAGTTGCTGTTTAATTGTTAATTACATGAATTGTGAGCTCACCCCTGAAAGTTAATTTTTTTCCGTTGAATTGTGGTCAATAAGATGATCGTGATCCTGGACAGCGTCTATTGGGGCAAGAACACCCCTACAAACCCAACAAATTGTCCCCTTTTCTAGTGCCAGTTGCTCCTTATCTGATAATGACATTGGGTAGTTGGTGTGACGCAATCGTGAAATTGCACCGTTTGCTGTTTTTATTAAAGACGCCAATAACTTTTCCATGCTACCCTCCTCATCCATAGCCAAAAAAAACTTCCATCTGCATTTTATTATGAGAATCGCGATGGGCATGTGCATAGGAACACGCACTAGTTTTGTGTTCCTTGACTATATTTGGCCTTGATGGGTCCGATACCTCCACCAGTCTTGATTCACAATCCAAAAATACTTTATCAACTTGTAGCAGGGAATTTTGGAAGTTTTTAAATTGTAAAGTATCTTTGCCTTCTGCCGGCATTTCTATTCTTTGATTGCCATGAATTTTGCAATATCTCATGTGATCCGATAATGTTCGCTCAGATCTAAATGAGGAAAGGCACATGGGGTAATAGTGAAATTCTCCTTTCTTCGTGCCTTGGGATAAGAGTCGACTTATTGCCGTAATGGGGAAAAAATGACCATAAGAATTTACATCTTTGGGGGGTTCATAAATAACCCAAACCCAATTTTTAACATTATCTACCATCGGTGTCCTAACTGAATACAAAACTCCTTTTTTATTTTGGTTTCTTTCCCACATTTACAAATTCTGTGTCATACTGGAGAACAACCACTCCCAACCCAAGATTTTCATTTGCTTTTTCAAATATGGTTATTTCTTTTAAAGACACCGGATACTTCCCCTCTAAACAATCAAAATTTACTTTAGGGAAATTTTCTCCACCGTTACGAGCAAGTCCGTCGAGATTTTTCATTGATGACTCATTTTTTAATGTTTTATGGGCTGCTGCTAAAAATGCATATTTAAAGCATTGCAGCCCCGTGGCAAAATTGAAAACCTTGAGCCCCTCCTGTAGCCGACAAATCTGGGTGGCATTTTATTCGTCGACTACCCCGCCCTCCCCTTAAAATAAAGTTTTTTTTAAATCTACTGAGATTCAGATCCATGTGTTCAATGTATAAAATGGTGGACCCGCTTCCCCTCTCGTTAAACGTGTCCAAAGTCGATATTAATTTATTAACCCAGTTGAAAAAGTTACCATCAAATTCATTTAGACCAGGGTAAAAAGTTTGGTTGCCAGTTGAAAAATGAAAATAAAAAATGTCCCCATATGTCCCCTTTTGTAAATAAACTTTTTGATTTACCGATGCCTTAATCCCCCCTTGACCCCCCCCCCCATTTCTGAATCTGAATCTCAATAAGTGCTCGAATTCGGTCGATGTAGGTATGAAGAACATTTACAGGGTCTGTTAAAATGACCCCACCGTCAATCACGTTTTTCCTCGGGAGGATTAAAATCTACCCTATGTGTTTGTAAGTGACCTAGAGCAGATCCCAACAAATAAAATTCACGTAGTTCCGGGGACGTGACACTATTTTCATGTCCTGCACCTATTTGCACAGGATCCAATTCACTAATTATAAAGTCATCGTCAAAAATATCCCCGGGAACATTAGGTCCAACAATTTGCATTGTTGTTGCTGTATTACTACTACTATTACTAGCACTAGGTGTATCATTAAGTGGAATGGTGGGGGGTGACATAGAATTTTCAATAACACCACCCCCAGTCTGTTCAATTGCAATGTTGGAGATGGCATGAAGTCCCCTAGGCCTGCTAGTATGTATTCCAAGGTGTTTGGGGACAGCTGATCAAGTCACCCTGTATTGTCCTGTGATGGGATTTCTTTATGAGGACCCGGTTCAGATGCACTAGTAACATCCCGTAAATGCTCATGCATAAATCTATCTGCCCACTCCGGATCCTCCATCGTGTCAATGTCACAAGTTCAATCGTCTAGGCTAGCCATGTCCCCAAAACAATCATTAAGAAAACCCCTATGCCACTCCATATTGTCTAGAACCAATGAAGGTTCGTCTCTAAACTCCATTGGTGGTGCTAGAATTGGTTCAGGTCCAGTAAATGCTGATGTTTCATGACCCAATGGCGCTGCTATTTCATTAATCTATAGAAAAAAGGTTTTATTTTCTATGTGAAATAAGCATTATTTCATAAAGTTGAAAAATCATGTTCATTTCTAGTCGTATGTTTACCTGAATGTTTAACACGTACCATTTTTTCCATACCACCCACAAAACTCAATTCCTCCTAGAATTATTTAAACTAAATACTTACCCCCGCCTCCCACAGAAAGTTCAGAAAAAAAAAATCAACTCAATAATTGTCTTAATAGCTCATTAAAAAAAAAAAATTGACTTTTTTTCCTACAAATCTAGTCATCCATAAAAAATAGCGATCATATCCCTTTTCCTACAAATCTACTCGTTTAATGTTTTTTTTTGTTTTTTTTTTCTTAATTGGATTCGTATTTATCAAACAAATGCATAATAAATTACAAATTTTTGCTTATAGCATTATTTACAAAACAATGCATAATAAATTACAAATGTTGTTAATAACACACACACGCGCACACACACACACACATGCGCACTCTCACACACACACACGTATGCGCACACACGTTCACACACACGCACACATGCGCACACACTCACACACACAAACACACAACAAAATAGTGAAAATCATTACGTTGTTATTGAATTTGCAATATTCATTATACTATCTCAATGAATTATCGAGTAGACAGAAAAATAAGCAGCGCATGCACCGCTCACACACATACACACACAAACACACAAACAAAATAGTGAAAATCATTACGTTGTTATTGAATTTGCAATATTCATTATACTATCTCAATGAATTATCGAGTAAACAGAAAAAATAAGCAGCGCATGCACCGCACACACACACACACGCACACATGCGCACACACTCACACACACACACACACACACACACACACACACACACACTTATGCGCACACACACGTTCACACACACACGTTCACACACACACGTTCACACACACACGCACACCCACACATGCGCACACACACACACACACACATCGCAACGTTTTGACTAATAGCAATAAAATATGGTAAAAAAAAAATCAACTCAATAACTCTCTTAATAGCTCATTATAAAAAAAACTCGACCTTTTTTACAAATTTAGTCATCCATAAAAAATAGTATTAAAAATAGCCTATTTTCAATGTGTAGTCTGTTATTTTCAAGATTTTCCGGAGCAAATGATGAAATTGAAACTGTTAAGTCCCCGCATCTCTTATCAAATTCTTTATTATGCAAATTAGACTCTGGAATTATGTCTAGCGGTACAATTCTCAGTCCTTCAAATTGACTTGGGAAAAAGAATCATTAGCGAGAAATAATATTTGAAAACTCACATTTAGATTTGCACCTTGCATTGTTGAGGACTGTAGGGACCACATCATTCCCACCTTGCATTGGTCGTGAAAGGCTCGGTAATGTTTGGTAGGGGGTGACTTCACAATCTTGTGCAGCAGTAACGTTATGAGCTATCATCCACTCTCTTTTCAGCTTTCTATCCGGCTGTATAGGGGTTGGCACGGCTGGGTCTTGGGCAGGCAGCACCGGTCTGGAATGGATGTGGGTGGCTCCCGATGGGCTATCTATCTCCACTTGTTGCATTGGAGTAATGCCGTTAACCTTTGCTCTCTTTTCCGGGGGGGAGTAATTGTATGAATCCATCTCCTCCTTAAAAAAGAAGAAAAATTTAGCATGGTAAAACGATTTCCCTTCTTATAGAAGAAAAAAATGAAGATATTTAATCACACTTTCAACTAACTACAGCTAAGTTCGTTAAATGCGAGCTATTTTCTAGCGAAAGCACAAAAAAATGCTCATTGTTCCTTTAGTAGCCATGCAATTCGACTATAAATTTAGATATCTATGCATACTTTCACCTAACTACGACTAAGTTTGTTAAATGTGAGCTAAAATCCAAATTAATACAAAACTTAAAATTTCTCCACAAGAAAATATTTGAATATGATTTGGTTTTATATAAATTCTAAGTTTCTGACGAGAATTACACAAACCCTGTCTTAATCATCAACCTTTTGTTTTCATAACTCAGATAAGACACGTTTGAACTCTGGCTTCAAAAGGGACTCTCTGAAATTATAAACACATGTGGTTATAGACCGGAAAATAGATTTTTTGATAATTGGGAAAGGGTACATTTTTTTGAACGAAATAACTAAAACTAAGGAATTAAGCTCGTAAACAGAGCAGTGGAGGAGGGGTTTTTTTGTTTACATAATAGAAAAAAAAGCGTACTTTGCGTTTTCTAGCGAGTATACTCATCATATTTTTAGGGTTTGTATTGTTGGAGGGGAGGGGGGCATATGCCCCTGAAATTTGAATTTACTGGTAAAATGATTTTTTATTTGGAAATAAATTAAGAAATTCAGTAAATTATACTCACGTTGACAATTGAAGTATCCATTGTTTCAAAGTTAAAAATATTCAGTGTACTATGTATGATATGTTAAATCATAATGAAAATTAAATCGTAATGTATGGGCATTTTATAGAAAATCTCAAGGACGAATAAAAAACGGATGTTGGCTCGAAAAACACTCTGCTTGAGTTATATAATTTCGTGCATACTCCCAAAACATGTTGGAGCACTTTATATAGTGCCAGCTTTAAAAAAAAAATATGCACGTGAACTCACGACGTACATTCTTATGAAATTCTTATCAATAACAAAAAAACCAGTCTGCTTGAGTTATATAATTATGACCATACTCTCCAAACATGTTCGACCACATTATACCTTGCCAACTAAAAAAAAAAAATGTCTACGTCAAACTGTGTGAGGGAGTACTGACTCTCTTTGAAAAGGTGTAGAGGGCCCGTAGAATTGTATGGGAATTCCTAGGGCCTCAAGCAAATCTCTTTGAAAGGTGAAAAGTGCCCTAAGGGATGGCCTAGATAAAGTTCATTCAACTTGATACATTTCAGTGGCTCCTACGACCTCTATAGAACGTGGTTCCTATGGCCTCAAGCAAATAGCATAATAAATCATATGGCAGCAAGCAAATTCCATATTAGCACTCTATTTTAGAGTACTGATGTTCTTGGGCTCTTTTTCCTTAATTGCCTCAAAATGTTTAAGGACGCTTCCCTTTAATCTGGCTGCAACGCATTGCTCTTTGACCTTATCCTCAAACGATTCAGTTAGTTCTTCGAAAATTTTAAATTTTTCGATAAAACTCATCTACATCTGAATTTCCCGTGTATTCTGGTATAATTTTTGCAATTTCAAGTACTGTTGATAGGGAAGTCAATTTTTCCTCTGGTAAAGCCATTTTATTTCAATCTACTATTTTTATCTAGCCTTCTCGACCCAGTTTTTCTAGCGACCACCAGTTGTTGTAAAGTTTTTATGATTGTATTTGAGTGTTGTAGTCGTAGATGCCTTTATTCTCCCTTTACAGGGGAGATAAACTCTGGCCCTAAGGTAATTAAACTTTGGTAGCGTGCCTTAGGCTATGACCAAACTAATGAGGCGTACCAACTGGGTATGTTCGAGGGGCTAAAGGTAGAGTTTAGAAAGGTTGTCTAAAATACAATACTTTTATTCGTTTAACATATAATAATAACAGATATATACTTTCTACTGGGACTGGCTGTCCCAAGTAGACCACAAGTCTCAGAAACTACAATAATATATAATAAGATACTTAGACACTTACAATGATAAGACAAAATTCCAAGGTATTTCTAAAAACAACGGACCAGAGGTCAGTCCGGCATAAAGTTAGTATCAGATCTAAATCTGCCCCTTCCCATGAAATGTATATTTTATACATTTTATCAACCACACCTTCCCACGTAATCGCTAGGAAGTGGTAATTTCTCAATTTCCCCTTAAACAGAACTTGGCAGGATATGTTCCTTATCTTAATAAAAAGTGGTATTTCAAAACTTCATATTTGTGTCTTATATATTTTTACTAAATTAATAATTAACTAAATTAGAAAGCTTTACCACAATACTACCCATTTAAAGAAGAATTGTCCCAATTCTCAATATTTTACTTTTAAAACAACTTAATTTTGTTTACAGCTATTATGCTGCCATCTTTGGGTCATTATGTGCATCTACCCTCAATGGGTTTTCTTACCCATTGAGACTTACCCATATTAGGCAACTGCAATTAAAATATTTACAAAACAAAAGCAACTCCAACAAATAGATTTATGCACTATAACTGATGAGTATGATTAGCCTCTATTTAAGGGCTTGGCAATAGTTCATATAGCATGATTTTGCTATCAAAATTTACATATTTACAATTTTTTTTTATATGATAACAATTCCATATTTATAAAGAGTTTTCAAAATACATTTATAATTGTATATATTTTCTCAACAACATTTGTTACCACTATATAATTTTTCCATATACGACTATATACATTTTTTTATCTTTGTTTTACCAATTTGGTTCTATTTCGAACCCACTTGTTTCATTAACTGTCATTAGCTTACTATATGCCTGTTTGTTTATTCAGACTTTTGAGCTTTTCAATTCTTTTCGAATTTCTAGGTACTTGAGACAGTTTTTATAACGTTTTTGTCTGTAATCTCTCTTTTTTTCAGCTTTAATGTCTTTTTGGGTTAGGCTTCATTTACAGTTCAGATCTGATAAGTTAAAAAATTTTGCTGTTCACCTTATACCTGTTATGCCATTATCAAATGACTTTGCCTGTACTCTGAAGGTTTGCTTACTAGGACTGCCTTCTGGTAGCTCCTTATAACGTTTCCAGGTCCTCTTGTCATGGGCTACAGCTAAAAGGACTATTATGAACCTGCACACACAATAATTAATTATCTATAGTATTGCCACACTTTTTGATTTGTTGCCACAATTTTCTCTTGGGCTATTCTTTTATCAGAAAAGTGGCCCTTCTGCAGAAAAAATACCTGGCCTTCATGGCACACAGTAATTGTAACACACATAACACACAGTAATCATGGCACACAGCTCTGTAGTATTAATGCTACTCATTTTGTATTTATTTAGTACATTTTTCGTACTAGTTTCGTTCGGCAAGTTCAATAAGTGCGTATAACAGAGTTTAACTGACTCCATTCAGTTGCTTTTCCTTGTTAATTTCGTCTGGCTATATTTTCAACTTGAACCCTTCTCTTTTTTTGATTTGTTTATTTCAATGGAGCCTAAGGGTTTTTTCAAGTCTTTTCCGCTTTTTCAGTAAAATAGGTCTTTCCTAAGCCCATATTTATGTTTCACGTATTTTTCAAATACCCTTAACAAGTTTTTATGCTGATTGCCCTTCTATGGTCAAATTCATTATCTCCATATTTTTAAGAGGTGGGGGGGGTCTAATTTTTGCAACCTGTATTTTTGAAATTATTCAAATTTTTTCTTCGAAAGTTTTTGTGTTAGAAGAGTACTGTAGTTTTTCAGCTATTTTTTTTTAACACTTAATTAAGTTTTGCCCCGCATTTGCTAGTTCTCATTTCTTCCTTAAAGTGCAATTTTTACGATATAATGGTTGCCAATTTTATCCCAGCTTCAATTACTATTTTATTTGCCAAAGAAAGAGAGACAATAATTCCGTTGCAAGGCTAAATAACTTTGAATTCGGTGCTCATTATCTGTGGTTTATTGATAAGCTTGAATCTGGGAGAATTACAAGAATGGATTTCTGTTCATTACTGCGAGTTTTCTTTTGTTGTGTAAAGCTATATTTTATTTTCAAAGAAAAAGTGGATACTGTTTAGTTTGTGTTAGTTTCAACGGATTGGGATTTGGGTGTTTGGGTTGGCACAGATGAAACCAGTTGTTTAAACTAGGATTCTCCTGTTCCAGTTCGTTTTCTCAGATCCAAAACATCGCTAGAGTTAAAATTATTATCTTGAACTACTGTGGTTTGCTTGTGACGATGAGGTTTAATTTTTGGCTTATTTTTAATGGATTTTGTCCTTGGCTTTTACCTCCTGGTAAGTTTTTAGATTATAATTTATTTTTATATCGCTTTTCACTCGTTTTGCTTTCTAAGCTTATTCTAAGTGTTGCTTAAATCTTTATAGTGCTTCCTTAAAATTTCTGTTTTTTCTTTTTACCATTTGTAACTAATAAAAAAAATATTATATTAGACTATAACTAAGTATAATAAGATTTCAGCTAGCTTGTACATGTCGCGACTTAATGTAAACTCTTGCTGCTGTTTTTCCTATTATAATTTTTTAAAATTCTTCAAAAACAATTTTTTTTTTCAAATTCGACTGAAAGTGTCACCTCAGAGAGTCAAAGGTTAGAAGATGCATTGCATGTACTTAACAACGAGAGATCAGCAGTGATTGAGCTCACTCCAAATTTGCTAGCTTCCAATGACCCTATTTCAGTAGACTAACCTCCTTCGTTTTTTTTTTTTTTTTTATTCTATTATCCCCCCAAATTATGTTTTTTTTCAATATACATTTCAAAAGAATCGCCTTTAATGATGATTCTAAATATGTATAATTTAATTAGTTTCACAACACCTATTTATAAGTTACGTGGCCTTACTTAATTTCTTTTATGAAACGAAGCCTAATTCGTTTTGACAAGTCTTGACATTACACAGTTCGCGAAGTTTTTATCTCGTATCGGAAACAAAATTTTTGCAGGAAGCTATGATGTCACTTCAGATCGGAACTAATAATTTTAGCGTCAGAACGTGACGGTAATAAATTTTACTGGCGATATATATTTGAAGGAAAACTTGATAAAAAAAATATAGATATTTCTTTAGAGGCTTTTTACTCGTTTTATTTTTATTTATTATTTTTTTCCGTTATAATTGTTTTATTCAAATATTAATCTGCTGGGGGTTACCTTTCTGCTTGTTCTGCCTTTCTCTCCGTTTCCTGGTCCGAGTTTTGGACCCCAAATTTTTGCTTTTCTTCTTTATATTATTTGCAAGTTTTTCCGTGGTCTCTATAGTGTGGTTTACAAGGCTCTGAATCCGAGTGCTGTTTTGTTGCCTCGTCAAATATCTTTAATCTTTGTTTCTCTTGATGTTTGGCCTTTTTCATAAGTGTTTTAGCTACTTGTGCTGCTGACAAAGGAATATGTTGCTGCCCCTCTGGTTTCTTTACTTTTCTCCATAATTTTTCTCTTAAAGACGTTAATAACAATAACCAATAAGACGAAACCAATAACTTGCTTTTGCTTCTAGTTTTGAATATTTTGTTCGCTTGCGTTTTTTTTTTTCGGTTTTAAAACGCGAACACGGAGCGGGAGATATAAATAAGAGCCACTCCAAATCAGAAAACGAATTAAGAGGAGAACTGTAAACTCTTTTATTAAAAAAAATAATAATAATCAGCAACAAAACCAGATCGATCATTTGTTGTACAAAGTATTTTAAAATCCCTGTGAAGCACCCATTAAAAGCACTCCTGATTCACTAACGACATAATTTTTAAAGCAATTTAAGAATAGATGGCGATAGTGCATAAACTGAAATTCCGAAATTCCAAAATCTCTAATAGGTAAACTTTACAACAGTATATGCTTCTTGAATTTAGTAAGCAGTATGAATCTAGACTCCTGTTTTGAATTCTTCAATGGAGTCACAGAAAGTTGTAGAATCTAGGCTTGGTGTCCTGGACGGGTCCCCCTAAAATCCTCCCCCATAAAAAATAGCCTCGTTTAACCCTTGCCTCAACTCTGATTGAACAGGTACGATCACACCAAAATTGGGTTTTCGGCACATACGAAGATTATAGAATGGAAAAGCCATGAGAAGAATTGTAGAAACACAAGAAACAAAAATATATTTACTAGCGATGTAACTTGCAAAGAAAAAATAAAGCAAAACCAAGGGCAATAGCTCCTACTACTTCTAAGATAACTTGTGCAATCTTTTTGTAAGTTTCAGATAGATCTTCAACAAAACACAAATCGATTATTTGTGGTACAAAGCATTTTAAAACCCCAGTGAAACATCCATCAAAAGCACTCCCAAGACAAAAAAGTTATTGGTAATGAGAAAAAAAAATAATAATAAGGAATTCCCACCCACCCCAAAAATAAAATACGTCATAACTTCATTTCTCTTAAATTTGGGCTTAATAGCCATTGCTATACAATGAATAAAAGTGTACATATATAAAGAAATGGAGAACACAAGTTCTCCACTTTCTATATCTTTGCCTGGAGAATTTTGCAGTATTGAATTTTTTGAAAAATTGATTAATCCGTGGCTTACACAATAAACAAAAATCATCCACCATAAGGAAAAAATTACATAAAGACGTCCGTTTATTGGTGAATTGGTCATTTTATCAGTGACTTGATCAGCTCCCACAGAGTAATTATGTCAAAAGCACAAAATATGAAATAGAACTAGAAACAAGTCGTAAGTGCACTAGAGGCCTCAAAAATCAAGTTCAAGAGTGAGGTAACCAGCTTAGAATGGGAACAAATTTTTCTTTTCTCACGATCATCCTCTTTACAGTACTCCTGGTACGTGATTCACTAACGACATCATTTTTAAATCAATTTAAGAATAGATGGCGATAGTGCATAAACTGATTGGCTTGGTGTCCTGGACGGGTCCTATAAAGAGACAGCAGTATTAGTGTTGAGAAAGAGTGAGATTGAAAATAGACAAATACTGTAAAGAGTATAATATCCATCACGCAGTAAGATAGTGTAAAATTGTCAAGAGTTGACTGGAGTAAAGGAAAGCTAATGAAAGTAGAAAGTAGGGAAAAACAAAAGAACATTAATATTTTGAACATGGGAGTGAACAATGAAAAAGAAGCAAAAACGGGATTTGAGAATTTAATAACAAATGGTCTGAAAATCGCCCTGGGCTTCAGATATGGTGTAAAATATATAAATAAAGAATAGAAATTATAGTGATGGAAATAGAAAATTTGTAAACAACAACCATGATTTTGAAGAATGCAAAAAGATTAAAAAACAAAAAAGAAGTAATTTTTGCAAAGGTTTTCATAACTGACGATGCTCTGCAGACATAGAGGGAAGCAAGAAAAAAGCGTTCGTCTTAAAGGTTATTAGTTATTGGTTGGTTCGAACTTGTTGCTGCCCCTCTTGTTTCTTTACTGTTCTCCATAATTTTTCTCTTAAGGACGGTTTTCTTGACAATGGCCCATGTTTAGTTATATTGGTTTCTGTAGAAGAATTATCAGTGTCACATTCGGTTAGCTCGCGTCTGGTAGATGGCGTTTGTTCCAAAAGCCATTTTTGCGTTAAGACTGTAGGTGAGTCTAATGTATAAAGATCAGATAATTCATTGGTTCTTTCCAATTTTTCTTCCTCTGTGGATTTTACCCTTGGTTTATCACATTTTAAACCCTTATGTTGTGTTTGATTTTCTTCCTCGCTAGTATCCGATGAGCATCGAATATTTCCCCTTTTCTCTTGTTTGTTGTGTAGAGTTTGTAGCCAAGACCGGGCTAAATACTCCTTCCACTCCTCCCAACTTTTGTGGTCATTAAAAAGGTCATAAAATTCATATGGTCTTCTGATATATACTGGTGAAATCGTGTCCTCTATTTCTTCTTCTGAAAGTATAGGCTCTGTTTTCCACTGTTTTGAAAAATATCCCTTTTTCATTCTATTATGGTATACTACTTCTTCCTTCTCCTTATACTGATGCTTTAGAACATATTTTAAGTTATTTGGTAGAATTTTTATAATCCTGTAGGGTCCATCCCATTTCGGTTTTAACTTTTTTGTTCCTTCCAGATTAGTTTTGTTAACATAAATTAAATCTCCTAAACAGTAACTCGTTTTATTTTTGCTTGTTCTGTCATATTTTTCTTTTTGTTATGTTTTCGCATCTTCCAGATTGTCTTTAACTTGTTCCATAGCTTTTTTCATTCGCATCACCATCTCTTGCTTATATTGGTCTAGGTTGTAATATATTATTTTTCGCCACTTTAAAAAGTTCGGTGGACCACAAGTAATTCCCCTTTTCAAAAACATTAGTTGTTCTATTAATTCGAACAGTATCACCAACATTGAATTTATTTTTCTTCTTGACAATCGTTTCATTGGAATATTGTTTAAGAAAAGTGTCAATTGTATCATGATCAGAATGATGAACTTCCGTTGGGGTTGAATTGGACAATGATCGATGAGGTCGTTGATGATAAATCAACGTGATTTTATCTAAATCATGAATAAAAGCCGGTGTATTTTTCAATGTACAATATCTTGAAATTAAAAGTCGAATGTTCTTATCAATCGTTCGGCCAATGCAGCCTTTATAGGACTATGACTATGATAGAGCAGTGTATTATATTTCGCTAATACTTTTGCAACATGGGGGTTAACAAATTCACTACCGCGATCCGTTTGAATTTTTTTTATACGAATCCTGTTCGAGAATACTTTCAATAGCCTGAGCAACTTCAACACCTCTCTTCGAGCGCATGGAATGGCATTTGCATAGCGACTAAAAACACTGATTGCAAGTAGAATGTACTTGTACGGTGTATTGTGACGTCTTTGAATCTCATCTAGAGTTAGGAGATCTCCTTGCATTATATGCAATGTGAAAAAGGCTTTAGTTTTCGATAATGATTAGCACGAAGTCTATGATTTCTATGCAGAGTGTAACTTGATTCATTTTGTAGATAGTCTTGTACACTTTTAGCGTGAACACCAGTGACTTTGGAAAGAGTGGTAGGGGAACTTAAACTCCCCTCTTCACCATTATTTTCCCTAAACACGTTTTAGAACTTCAACCATTTTGAATGTAAACGTGTAGTTTAACGTCCGCTACCCTTTTGTATACTGGTGGTTGGTGGTGGTGACGTTGACTTGATACGTCTTCGCTTTTGTCTAGCTATCAGTGGTGTGCTAGTATTTTCCAAAATTGATTTAAAATCTTCTTCTTCTTCTTCATATTTTAATGGTGTTGACAATGGTACATGTTCATTTATTTTTTTTAGAATTTGCTTATTGCTAATAAGGCTTTTGGGAAAGTTTAATGTATTTAAAAAGTTGCATAGATGAGCGTTAAATGATAATAGTCCTTTACGATTTGTAACCATATCATAGATTAAATCGAGTAGATTATAGTTCTTGCCCTGAATTATAATCTCTTCCCATTGCTATCAACTTGAATATGATCTTGACCACTTTCCATGAGATAAGTTATGAGTCGTTTACTTTGTTCACGATATGAGTGGGGCATTAGATTTCCAATTTTCGATACAATTGAATCCAATTCCTCCTTCTTTAAATGTGTTCCAGCAGCAGACTCTTGAGGAGATGATTCTTCTTTTTGATCAATATCACTGGCCTTCACACGATAAGGCTTATGTTTGTCCACTCGGCGAAGTGCATCTTGAAGTAAAAGCAGTTTTTTATCATCCTCAATATTCTCATTGTCAATGAATTTACTCAGATTTTCTCAAAGTGTTCCACGGGTGAGAGAGCGAGTTCTATTGGAGTCAATTTATAGGGTTTTGCCATCTAGAGAAAACTGTTTACAAGTCCTGCAATTATCGGTAGTAAAAGTGAAAAAGCTACCGCCTGCCTGAAGAAGTCATTTCCTTTTAAAATTCTTTCCTTTGTTTTTAGAGGCCAATGTACGTACAATGGAACGATGTTGCTTTGCCTGTTGCTTAACTACTTCTGGCAGTTGAACATTGCCCTCGGTCAAATTTAAACAAAGTTCGGATATTAGATTAATGAAATCATTGTCAATACCATGTTTGAGTATGGCTTTCCTAAGTGGGGGTTTTGAAGTGCTTAGAACTGAAAATAAATGTCTATTTTCATGTAGTTTCTTCAGTGTCATGATAGCGACTAATAGGTCTTTTTAGTGTTCACGGGGAGATATACTGTAATTTCATTGTCAAAAATATCTGTGATTACACGCAAATCCTCGGGTGTATTTTGATTAAGATCTAATAGGATGTAGCCGTGGGGTTTATTAGTTGCCTGATTGTATGCCGAGAGCAGAAATTTAGGGGCGCCTGGATAGATTTGTTTATTGAGAGTTATTAGGGAGCTAGAATCACGAACAACTCTGTAGATGATATAGTAGGTGCAGTTCAATGCAAGTGTTCGCATACATTTGCTCTGATGAAAGAGATTGTGTAGAACCAGAGTAACGGAAATCTGTTCATGATGAGAGCGAACGGTGAACAATTGCAGCATTTCCTGGGACTATTTTTCAATAGATTCAGCCAGATCGTCAATAATCAGCCAAGAGTGCTTCAATAATGTTGAAAACATCAAGTCCCTGTATGAATTATATGTACCAATCCCGTCGTGGCAATTGCTTTTATTTTATCGTATGACTCCTGCCAAATACTGTAACAATAGTAGATTTTTTTTCGGCTTTTCCACAAACATTTTATCACAATTTTTAATTATTTTAGTTAAGAGTGTTGTTTTGCCCGACATTGACGGCCCACACAGAAACGATCTGAATGGTGTTTTAAATTGATACATGTTCCCTTCCAACAATTCACCTGGACAACTAACTGTAGACTATAGTTGTCTAATGACTAAATAATTTCCCTACAAGTCGGTTCAAGAATAATGAGAACAAAATCAATAAAGAATCATATTTCTTGTATTATAAAAAACAGCACTTTACAGAAAAAAAAAAAAAAATGCACTAGAAAAAGCACTTAAAATAATATCACTTTTTCTTTTCAATGAAACATGTATATTTACAAAAAAATCTGCTCTAAGTAAAAAAAAAGATAACTTTGGTAGTGGTGGTGCGCCCCCGCTGGCGTCCCCCCCCCCGGGCCGCGAGGCTTCCCCAAAGGCCTTGAGCCCCCCCCCCCCCAAGGTTTGGGGAAAATTTATTGGACTTTATTCAAACCGAGACTTTCCCTATGGATAACACATTCGGCCCGGTCTGAAGTTAAATAGTGCCCAAGCGGGAGGGTAGTCACACAGTCTTGACAAACATAGACCTTGTCGGAAATGGTACTCATGACAATTTTTTCTACATTTACAGTAAAGTTCCTGTAGTTGAGGGAACGAATTGCCAGCAATTTGGCTCGTGGAATTGTATTTTGAACAATACAATTCCTATAGATGTCCATGTCGAAATTCTTATCCACATAGCGCGTGGGTACTCCTTTGCAACGTTTCTTGATTTCCTCGTCGTGTGTCTGTATAAAGTACACCATCGGACTTACAAACATACCACGGGAAATAATGTCGCTTCCAGTTTCTGATTTAAAAAATAAAAGCTGATTTGGCGCCCGACGTTTCACTAGCTCTGGGTAAAGCCCACTCCAATTGGTGTAGTCCATCCGTGAGCTGATAATTTCACCGTGTGCCAAATCATCAATTAGATTTGGGGTTTTTACTTTTAACAGTAGAGAATCTGTGTCCCCGTAGCAGACCTCTACTTGCCCCTCTCCAGCCACTGTACTCTAGCCACATTTTAGTAGAATTCCAACATGAGTTTTATAGAGATCTCCAAGATCGCACTGCCTGCAGCAATATTTTTATTCAGGACAATGCTTCTTTTTTTTCTATTCAATAGTACCATGTCCGGGCCAATGATTGTGAAGGTAGTGTAATTTGGATCGGCAATAATTCGAGCACATTGTTTGGGATCGGTCACGACGTCACAACGATTTCTATTGCGAACACACACATTTTACCAAAAGCCGAATTCAAATTGAGCTTATAAATTTCTTTTCGGCTTTCGTTTGTGCTTCAGAACGTTTCTTGACAAAGGTGTCAACAAACGTTTTCAGATAGGGTTTTTGACTAAACTGGAGGGCTCTATGAACCTTTGTGACGTTGAAACCGTTGTTGCACATCCATTTTAAAGCCACATGATGTACGACAATATTTTTTTTCGGCAGAAGGTCAGCAATAAGTTTTTGTTTTGAAGGTGACCAATGCAATCCGTCCACCTCGACTAAACGCCTATTGCGATGGCTCAAAGAGTCCCTAGTCACAGGTTCATTGATGCTTGGGAAAACGAAATCCTTTACTGAATCGTGAAGCTCAACTGGTATCTCCCCATCAATTTCAAAAAAACATCCAACCGGTCCATTCTCCTCAACACTGTCAATGTTGGGGAAATGGGGAGCTTGAGGGTCATTGAGCCATTTATAGTCATCGCAAGGTAGCGCATAATGGACATGGCCGAGGGGTAGAGAGAATTCATATCAAGGAAAACTGCATCCGATTTTGTCCCCGTCTTCTCTCCAGTTGGATCAGTTTCCAAGATACGATCCCCGTGAAAAACTTATCCACCCCTCATTGACCTCTCAATGAACAGGTGCTGATCGATGTCAGTGATTAGCCCAATTTTTTCCCCGCTAATTTTTAGGATGAGTTCCATCACCAGATGAGGAGATGAAAAATAATACCCCAAATCAAGATTAAATTCCCCATAAATTTTGTCCGTATTTTTACACATAATGTCTAACAAAGTTAACACATCACTCGACAAATACAGCTTGCAGTAGTCAAACCCATTTTTACACCCTCCCTCTGCCCACACTTTTTTAGCAAAACTGTATTCATCGGGGGTGCACCTACGATCGTGTAGACTGTCGTAAAAACGATTCAATCGAGGGAATAGTTTCCTCGGCGAATCTCGACATGGAACAATTATAATCATAAGGATATATGCCCTTGACCGTCAACAAATCATATAAATCATTTGGAAATTGTTGCTTGAGAAGGGGGAAAGCGTTGCAGCCGTCATCGTTTTTCTGCACTTGAATTAATTCGCTCAATGATTTGGGGAAAAAACTGTAGGAATCTAAAAAGTGAATTTTATTCGTGTACTCAACGTTGTCTTCAACAAATCTCCACATAAATTCCAAAACAAGCAACTTTTCGGATGATTTAGGAATGATTTTGTAGGAAAAGCTGTCTATCACCCATGCATCATCCACTGTTCCATTTCTTTGAAGATGTGCCATTGCTGGTAGCACATACTTCAGATCGTAGTTAGAATTATGTATAAAAACCGGAAGAAAGAGTTGCTGTTTAATTGTTAAATTACATGAATTGTGAGCTCACCCCTGAAAGTTAATTTTTTCCGTTGAATTGGGGTCAATAAGATGATTGTGATCCTGGACAGCGTCTATTGGGGCAAGAACACCCCTACAAACCCAACAAATTGTCCCCTTTTCTAGTGCCAGTTGCTCCTTATCTGATAATGACATTGGGTAGTTGGTGTGACACAATCGTGAAATTGCACCGTTTGCTGTTTTTATTAAAGACACCAATAACTTTTCCATGCTACCCTCCTCATCCATAGCCAAAAAAAACTTCCATCTGCATTTTATTATGAGAATCGCGATAGGCATGTGCATAGGAACACGCAACTAGTTTGTGTTCCTTGACTATATTTGGCCTTGATGGGTCCGATACCTCCACCAGTCTTGATTCACAATCCAAAAATACTTTATCAACTTGTAGCAGGGAATTTTGGAAGTTTTTAAATTGTAAAGTATCTTTGCCTTCTGCCGGCATTTCTATTCTTTGATTGCCATGAATTTTGCAATATCTCATGTGATCCGATAATGTTCGCTCAGATCTAAATGAGGAAAGGCACATGGGGTAATAGTGAAATTCTCCTTTCTTCGTGCCTTGGGATAAGAGTCGACTTATTGCCGTAATGGGGGAAAAAATGACCATAAGAATTTACATCTTTGGGGGGTTCATAAATAACCCAAACCCAATTTTTAACATTATCTACCATCGGTGTCCTAACTGAATACAAAACTCCTTTTTTATTTTGGTTTCTTTCCCACATTTACAAATTCTGTGTCATACTGGAGAACAACCACTCCCAACCCAAGATTTTCATTTGCTTTTTCAAATATGGTTATTTCTTTTAAAGACACCGGATACTTCCCCTCTAAACAATCAAAATTTACTTTAGGGAAATTTTCTCCACCGTTACGAGCAAGTCCGTCGAGATTTTTCATTGATGACTCATTTTTTAATGTTTTACGGGCTGCTGCTAAAAATGCATATTTAAAGCATTGCAGCCCCGTGGCAAAATTGAAACCTTGAGCCCCTCCTGTAGCCGACAAATCTGGGTGGCATTTTATTCGTCGACTACCCCGCCCTCCCCTTAAAATAAAGTTTTTTTTAAATCTACTGAGATTCAGATCCATGTGTTCAATGTATAAAATGGTGGACCCGCTTCCCCTCTCGTTAAACGTGTCCAAAGTCGATATTAATTTATTAACCCAGTTGAAAAAGTTACCCTCAAATTCATTTAGACCAGGGTAAAAAGTTTGGTTGCCAGTTGAAAAATGAAAATAAAAAATGTCCCCATATGTCCCCTTTTGTAAATAAACTTTTTGATTTACCGATGCCTTAATCCCCCCTTGACCCCCCCATTTCTGAATCTGAATCTCAATAAGTGCTCGAATTCGGTCTGGTGAACAACTGAAACAACTGAAACACTGGTGAACAACTGAAACAACTGAAAAGAAATAAAAAAAATCTTTCACTGAAACAATCGAACCAGTAATTAAATAAATCGGATAACTAGGTCACCTGAGTTCTGGTCTTAACAATTGCGTTACTTGCAGATACCCTTTGAGACCTAAGGGGTTGTTGTTGCGTTTGATTATGTTATCATAGCCAACACGATAGCGCTGCCTAAGTAAAAAACGATGTAGGCGAAATTTTTTTTTTTTTTTTTTTGTTTCTTGGTCTTGAACCAGGGCACTTCGTATCGAAGGAGTTGTCGTAAACACTTTGAAAAGGGCTCATTCGATTGGAAATTGGAGTAGCTTGTGCATTTTTGAATAGTCGAAAGTGATTGGGAGGCAACTAACACCCTTCCACGCCCAACATTTCTCCAAAGACATCCAATCAAAATTTTGAGATAGTCAACATAATTTGCACTTTACTGAAAAAAAACAAATGAATGTGTATTGTCAGTTTAATATACTGATATTTAGTAATCAAAATGTTAATATTATTTGATTTATTAAAGTCATAAAAGTAAAAACATTTATGTTTTTTCATTAAGTGTTAATTGTGTTCTGGCCTTGGGGAGGCATAGGGGTTTTGAGCCCTACTCATGTTAATTTCTGCTCGTTTTGAGTCTGACTCGGTTATTTATTGTAATTTCTGTTCGTTTTGAGTTTCATTTATTTATTGATGCTGATTTGTGATAGTTTCACGCTTGGTTGATTATTTGATTTTATTTTTGCTGATTTTTGTTGAATGAAGTTCTTTACTTTTCTTTGAAAAACTTATTTTGTGGAAAAAGTTTTTTTTATCAATTGGCTAAAAAAACTAAGGTGCAATAGTGAGCTAATAAAAGAAGAATTAAATCAAAATAATTCAATGAGGCCACATTGTAGTCCAATAGACGAATACAATTCAAATTAAAATCCATATTTTTCTTTAGTAAGGTTATTTTTCATAGGGGAACTACCGGACTGGCCATTACGACAGACAGAACACAAAAAACCTGCCCCATTTACCCGTGCCTCAGCCATTTAAACATTTGCCTCTCAATTACTTGGACTATCTGTCTTGGCTTTTCTCTGTCTAAAATTAGCCATGTATTGATGCAACCTATGCAACCTACTGCAAAACACTTGATAACTTCAATTCAATTGAATTGAACTTATGCTTCCAAGTGGACAAGTGGACCAAGTGGACCAAGATGCTTCCAAGTGGACCAGAAACAATTATATTGAGATGGCGTGGGTAAAATTTGTACGGTATACTAGATGGCTTCATTTTATATCATACTTTTTCAGTAAGAGAATTTGCCTCTAATATACTGCATATAGGCATAACGGACACAAATCCCCCTTCCGTCAAGAGTGAATTCTCGCTTTGATTTAACTTCATAGTTGTTGAAACTTTTGTCTTGGATAGAGTTCTTTTGCCCTTTTTATAATAATCGCACAATATCACGAGAAACTTTTTAGCCTTTTAGCCTCAAGACATATTTCCATTTATCAGGTTTTTTAATTCTTCCCTGACTTCGTGGTAACTTTTTCCTCGGTTTCTTGCGGCTTATTCCTTTTAGGTTTTGCTAACGATATAAGGTCAAACTTTTTATATTGCTTCCTTCGGAACTTTTGACCTTTTAACTTTTGCATGTGCCTCTTTTGCATGTGCTGCCTCTGAGGTTGGTTTTGATTCCCCTGTGTCCATGGGTTCCTCTCGGTCTGATTCGCTATCGGATTCTTTGGATCTGGCTTCTGGTGATTCAGCATTAGGGCTTTTAGGGGTGGTACTCTACGATTTTGGGGTGGAACCTACCTGTCCTTAATAGATTTCCTCTCCTCTGGAGGTAGAAGATTTAATTTCTAATTCCTCTTGTTGAACTCTCGACCCGGGAGAGTTGAAAGATTCTTGAGAGCTTTGAGAGGAATCAAATGTTTTTACAGGGTGTCTCAATTGTTTAAATGCCATGTTCTCTGGGGGGGGGGAGTGAGTCATCTTCTGTATCATAGTGTCTCTACATGAAGACTATTCTTTGGGCTTAACTTGGGATACGGTTATGTCGCGGTATTGTCCTTGATCCGATACCTTCAAGAGTTTTTGGATTCCAAGGCAACATACTTTGCCTCATTTTTATAGGGAAGTTGATTTTATTTGATTTGTTGATTGATATAATAATCCGACACTGTTCCAAGGTATTTCTAACAAGATAATAAACGGGCAGAGGTTCGCCCTGCAAGTCAAAGAGCCTGTCTTCAGTCTCAAAAATCTGAGTATATGTATGAAAAACCAACCACGTCCTTACGGTTCATTGACACATTCTGCCAGGAAATTGGTTATTGAGCAAGTTCCTTCCAAGCTTACACATTCCAGGATTTGTATCTTTATCTTAATAAAAAGTGGTATTTCGAAACTTTGTATTTGCGTCTTAATATATTTTTACTAAATTCCAAATTAACTAAATTAGAAAGCTTTACCACATTAGGTTGAGGTTGCATGGGTAAATTCTACATCGAAATATGTTAGGTGAGTCGTTGTGATATTATTTCTTTTCAGTCCGAGAATTTTCTGCTTAGGTGCTACACAATACTAGAGCACAGTATGCACAGAGTCTCATTCTGTCAAGTTAAATTTTCATTTTCCAAATATGGACTCTCATTGAAAGTCTTAGGTCTTTCAATACATATAAAAAGGATTTTAAATTATTTTAAAAATATGGGTCTTCATTGAAGGTACTAGGCCTCTCACTACTTATGAAGAAAAAATTTTTTTTTCCCCAGTATGAGCTTTCATCGAAAGCAACAGGCCTCTTACTACTTATGCTTAAACAAAGGTCCATTCCAACTCATTCCCGGCTGAGTGCCAGAGTTGGAACTATTAAACACTGAATCTTAAATAATATTTGCGTACACTAAATATCAGAATTTAATTGACGCGATCGCGATTTGTCTTAGAAATAAGAACAAATTGAAAACTTTAGTTTTATCTATTATCATAACCCTATGATAATTTCTTTGGCAATGTAGTAGTTTTATAAGGGCTATCTTAGGGATATATCCAGGATCATTAAGGGTAGACGTGGTGCATTGTCAGAAACACAAACATGATGTATGACAAGAACATAAAACAAGGAATCCAAAATATGTTTTAAGTTTATTAAGCTGTTCTCTCCTATCAAACTACTGATCTATAATGCTAATTTGCATCCTAGGATACTTCCATTTTTCATGATTGGGTTCAATATGGGCTATTTGAGGCTAATTATTTTTTCTTAAAATGATAAAATTGTACAATATGACCTAAATTTTAATTGGAAATAAGTACAAAGCACTTTATTTACATTTCCAACATGTGAAACATGTATCTAAAAACATTTTTTAATTTTAGAAGTGGTTTAAGTTTTTTGAGGGAATTCACTACAAACAGCATATTCATAGTAGGCATATTCACAGTAGCCCTCCGTCCTGCAGAAAAATCGGCCGAAAAAGTCCCTATGTTTCCCAATAATGAATACTATCAGTGAGCAATGGACAAATTACATAACTTAAAAGGGCACTTAAACATCTACAATGTGGTTCTCTGATTTTTTTTTTTTTTTGGAGGAAATAATTACAAAAGCATTGCAAGCCAAAATAATCTGCAAAGTTTTGTTTATAGCCTAGGCAATAGGCTATATATTTTAATTTTACAACAGCACTTTATTTACATTTCCAACATTTGAAACTTTCATCTAAAAATAGTTTTTAATTTTAGAAGTGGTTTATGTTTTTTGAGGGAATTCACTACAAACAGCATATTCACAGTAGGCTACAGTAATTCTTTCTGTGGTATCTAAATACATTTAGATGGGTTTGTTGACCCAGATAGCCTATGTGAACTACCAAACCTTATTAAGAATATAAATAAATGATGAAACTATTTAGTACAAAGATTTGAATGGCGCAGTTAGATTATCTTTCTGATCACCAAAGTTTTTAAATTATAGAAGGATATAGTATTTTCTTTAAAAATTGTGATAATTTACTTCTCCTATCTATCTGCCTATTTGAAGCACTTGATATTCTATAATTGTAGATTTTTCGCTCTTCTGAAAGCCTATTCCCAGGGTCTGGAAGCATTATGTAGTCTTTTAGAGGTAAGGCCTCATCAGAAACAACGTAATAAGGAAAGTTGTCATTAGTTCTTGGCAATAGGGTGGGGTCTGGAAGTTTAATTTGACCACTTTCTATTGTAGCCAAAATTTGGATCTTGAAAATATCCCACCATCACTCTCACTCCCATATGCGCCAACATCTATAAACTTAAACTGGCAATTTGCATCGCATGTAGCTAGCATAACTATACTGTGATAGTTCTTATAATTGTAAAATTGGGAGCCTTCATTACATGGACACTGAATTCTTATGTGTTTACCATCCATGGCTCCCACACAGTTTGGAAGGGATGTTTTTGTTTTGAATGTTTCACTTATTTTTCCCACATCACTTCTGTCAGACAGTCTTAAATGCTCATCCTTTAAAGCTTCATAAATGGCATTGAAAACATCTTTTATTATGTCAGATACTGAAGATAGTCATACTCTAAAGTCATACTGTAATGATGTCATTGACATACCTGTGGCAATCTATCGAAATGTTGATGCCAACTTTATTTCAGGTAGTATTGGTTTCCGAAAGTTGGTATGATTTTTTTGTTAGTTTGTCTTTTACTTTTGCTAATATGTCAAAATACTCATATTTTGTAAACCTTGTGTAGTTTAAAAATTTATCTTCATCATCTACAAGCAACATATGCTTTACCAAGGCAATCTGGCCCTTCTCCTCTCTTTCTTTTCACTGAAAATTGGGAGGACCCACATTTTTCTCTTCTTTCTGAAAAAAAACAGGGTATTGCTGGAGGTAGTATTATTTCTGCTGCCAACCAGAGGTTTTAATTGATTTGGATAGAAGGAAGTACATTACCCAGATTTGATTGCTCAACAACTGGTTTGCCTGGCATGAAAGACTCTTCTCAAATGAAACGTTATTAAATACCACAATGTTTTACCTTTAATATTACATCTTCACAAAGCTTCTGACCCCCCACGATAGCAAAAATATAGCTATTGCTCCTATGAAAAAATAGTCTTGACTAGAAAAAAATAATGTAATAGAGTTTTCCTTTAAAATAAGAATCTGCAATGGATTTCATTGAATCTAAAACTATTATAATATACCAGGCGTGAGAATGCCTAAGGAATGTCCCTGTTCCTACCTGACCTTAATTATTAATGTCATCTAGCAATGACTAGTGAACACAAAAGGAACCCCGTTAATTTTTTTTTCAGATTTAGATTATTAAGTGTTACCAAAAGAGTTAGTAATGAAAAATCTTAGTAGTTGGATTAATAGTTCCATATAATTATATAATATAATTAGTTAGGCCTCTTCAATGCTGACTGATGTTAGACTTATGATGACATTACTTTAGCTTCTTCTAGATGTTTAGACTAATGGTATAATATATTTGAAAAAAGATACATGGTATTAAAGCATTTATTAAAATCTTTTTGTCATAGAAAACAAATGAAAGATTTGAAAAGAAAATGCAAACAATGGTTTTATTAAAACTAAAGCAAATGAAAAAACGCAAATTATTATTAAATATAGAAGAATAAATTTGCAGTTTACAGCATTTACGAAAAAACAAGCAAGAAAAACGGGTTTAAAAAAAACGGGTAAAAAAATATATATATAAATAAACAAACCATAAAGCAAACTCTTATTATGAGTTGTTTTCTTATTTATCTTAAAATATTTTTTGCTTCGTGTGTTTAATTGTTCTTTTTTATGTGTGTTATTTTTTTTGAAACATGTTTTTCTTGGGGCCGAAATATTTGGAATATTTTTTAATTAAAGCATTGATTTGTTTTTATTTATTTGTGTTTCACTGCTTTATTAAAATTAAAACCCGTTTCTTCTTGCTTATTTTTTCGTAAATGGAAAAGCAACAGGAAATTATTTAAGTTTACAACATTAGTTAGGACGAATGTTAATATATGACTAGATGCCGTTTTTATACTTTTTCCTAATCCAGTAATTGCTTCTGGGGAAAATTATATTTCAAGGGCTTACGTGCCTAAAAAAGTTCTAGGTGCCTACCTCCCAGAAAATAATCCTTGTTGAAAGGAATTTATTCCCCAAAATTTACTTCCCACTGAAAATTTACCCTGACAATAACACCCCCCATCTCCGTCCTGCAGAAAACTCCGCCAAAAAAAGTCCCTATGTTTCCCATAAACGAATACTATCTGTGAGCAATTGACAAATTACATAACTTAAAAGGGCACTTAAACATCTGCAATGGGGTTCTCTGATCCTTTTGTAGTTTGGGAGGAAGGGAGATACCTCAAAGGGTATATAAGATAAATATAGAACTAGTTGTAAGGGAGGGTGTGAGTAGAACTTGTTTTATTACCCCAAAGCTGTAATTAAGATTTTTCTTGGGGGAGGGGTACAAAAGAAACTTTATGCTTTCATGGTATATTTGTAGTCTACTCTGCTATTATGAAAGTAAAGAATAACATTAAACCCCAAAATGAGCAGAATTTATTCTGTATAGGAGGGTGACTACCCCTTCCTCATCGACACCTCAACCTAATGCAGAAGGTGCTCATTAGATCAGAAATTGAAAATCAAGTCCTTTTCTTAAGTCAAAAGTGATTTTAGATAAACCAGCGGTGGGTGGGGGGGGGGGAGGCATATTTAATGAAAGAAAATTTTTCGGGGGAGGGGGTAAATGCTGACCACTGGCTAAAAGAGCTCAAAACAGCCCATAGTAACCAGAAATTTAAAATCCTGTTTCTAAAAAATAGTTACAGGAATTTTGCTGCTGCAAGTGGCAATTTTTCTCAATAGACAGTTTTTTTTAGATACATTCTTGTAAACTTTCGGTTAGTATGGAGTGGTTCACCTTTTAGGGCTCATAATGAAGCTTCCCCCTAAACAATTATTGAATTAGGAAAGACCGGAATTATGTTGAATATTTACAGAAAATTTAAATAAATAAGACAACATACTTTACTTGTTGATTAGATTCCTCAAGGATAGCCACAGCAGCGAGTACCAAATCATCTTCACTGTCACTGGTGATTGGTGCCATGTTTTGGAATTGAAACCTTTTGCGAATGATGATTGTGATGTTTTTTGCGGTGAAGGTGTATTATGCTATAGAAAATTAACGTTGCAGTGTGAAGGGTAGATTTTCGATGTGAAGGAACATAGACGTAAGACTTGTAACATGAAACGTAACAACCTTACGATCCTTACGATTGAACGTAAAGCCGTTTTCAGTGTGAAGGAACCTTGTCTTCGGGGACAAGCTCAAAATGTCCCATAAATCTACCTCTTAATAAGGTTACTTGATATTGCGTGGGGTTAAAAAATATTAAGGGGAATGAAAAATGATTTACTTCACTGATTGACTCTAAAATACAGATTTGCCACGCTGGTGAAGACATGAGCATCAGACAATCCCCACGAGCTACAGGATTTTGGTCACTAGATTGTGGTTTCACTTTTATTATTCTAAAAGAGTTTGGTGAAATGGTTATCTATTTTGCTACATATACAATCCTGTGAAAGCGTTACCAGTATTTTTGGCAAAAAATGCACTAACATTTTCTTGAGGTTGACTATTTGAGCCTAAACTGATTTTGTTTCGACAGGTATCAAGAGAAATTTCCAAGCAGTTTAAGAAATCATAGCCTACTATTAGAGGAAACTTGAGTTCACTAATAACGAAAAATTCCCAATGAATTATCCTTTGTTTTACTCCGTCAGATATAGCAACTAGAATTTTGATTTTCCCCAAAATAGGCAAAATACTTCCACCTAAGGATTTTACAGCTGAAAATGAAATAATTTCTTAGACCACACTGCTTTTCCATTAAAAACAAAAAAAAATTTAAACAAGAAAAACGGGTTTTAATTTTCTATAAAGCAGTGAAATACAAAACAATTAATTATGGACAAAAGCTCCGAATATTTCGGCCCCACATCCGGGAGCCTTTCTCAACGGAAAAAAAAAATAAAACAAATAAATAAAATAAAAAAAAACTTAACTTACATCACATTAAAACATACTAAACACATCTATATGATTCAACTCGCCTCCTCGCAGTATATAAATGGAAATATATTAAATAAACACTTCCATGCACTGAATGTCTATAATGATTCAACTCGCCTCCTCCCAGTATATAAATGGAAATCTATCAAAAATGAAGAATATATTTATACTTAGACCAAAACAATAAAAGGTCAACTAACCCCCCGGCCCATAACCCCTAATTAAATTTCACAAGTTCATCAACCGATTTATGAATTATAAATTGAATGGATTCGTTTGGTTGCAAGCTTAGCTGCAGTTCGTTTACTTTTCTCATCATTTAACCCATTCTGACCTTTGTCCGCAAGGTCATCTTTCGTTTCAGAAATATTATTAAAATCAGTACTGGTTGAATATCTTGCCTGCATTTTAATTAAACTATTATAAATTGAATTGATCCCAAATTCCCCTTCATCTCTATTGATACTAGTACCCCCATATATTATCTTTTTTATTTCTATAATTTCCCTGAAGCTTTGTAAAAGTCCTACAGACGTATCTACTATTTTTGTTTGATCAAATAAAATACTGTGATGAGGAAAATTATAAAGATGTTCTGCAACAGCTGACTCAAACGTTTCTGGTGTTTTGTTTTGTTTTAGAGCGCAATCTATTGCATTCTTGTGTTGTTGTAGCCTATTTTCTAAAGTTTGTTGCGTTCTTCCCACATAAAATTTACCACAAGAACATGGAATTTTGTATACTCCCTTTTGCAAATTTCTCGGTACCTTGTCTTTCCCTTTATTTAACAACGAGCTTATATTATGTCCTGATTTAAATGCTGTATTTATATTATGTTTTTTTAATTCTCTTCTTAATTTTTGTGATAAAATTGGTATAAAAGGCAAAGCTATGTAATTTGTTTCTTGATTTGACCCATCTTCTTCTAATATTTTTGGTTCCGTCAACTTTTTTTTCCTTTTTTCAATTATTTGAGAAATCATATTTTCCGGATAGCCATTACCTATTAGAATATCCTTAATAAAAATTAGTTCATTTCTTATGTATCCTGGTGATGCTAATTTTAATACCCTATCAACTAAAGAAATAACCACACCCCTTTTTACCTGGATCGGATGATTTGATGTGAAAGACAAATAACGGTTGTTACTAGTCGGTTTACGGTAAATTGAAAATGCTAGTTCGTTATTATTTCTATGGATCAAAATATCTAGAAACGGTAACTTATTCTCTGTTTCCTTTTCAATTGTAAAAAATTAATTCTCCTCCCAAATTATTTAAATGTTCCAAAAAACCTTCAATTTCTGATTCCCCGTAATTCCAAATAACTAAAATATCATCCATATATCTGCCCCAAAATTTAGGTTTTAAAAAATATGTTTCTATAGCTAAATTTTCAACATACTCTACATAAATATTTGCTAACAACGGACTTAAAGGCCCTCGCATTGCTAAACCCCTAATTTGATGGTAAAAATTATCTCTAAACGTGAATTAGTTAGTATACCTGCTAGTTATTCTGACTAAATTTAATATAGTTTCCAGTTCAATTCCCGAAGATAATTCTTCTATCTCATTTTTTCGTTCCTCAAGTTTTTTGGATAAAATACTAAACGATTTATCAAAAGGAATATACGTATACATGGATTTTATATCAAAACTGAACAATCTAGATCCTTCTGATATTTCTACACTTATAAGTTTATCTTTTAAAAATTTCTAGTTTTTTATATACGAATTTTGGAGATATAATAATGGTTTAAGTGTCATTGCTGCCCATTTCTCGATCTTTACCGTTGGTGAATTGGTTGTTGAAACAATAGGTCTTAAGGGGATGCCTGTTTTATGTATTTTTGGCAAACCATATATTCTAGGGCTAACTGATCCCCTTGGAAAAAACTTGTGATACATCTGGGGTGTGATACTTCCATTTGTTTTAAGGTCTTCTAAATCTTTTCTTAATCTTTTAGCATACAAATCAGTTGGGTCCGAGTTAAGTTTTTTATATGTTGAAGTATCACTTAGAATTGTTTCTATTTTACTATCATAATCATCTTTTTCTAGGATTACTACTGTATTGCTCTTATCCGCTTTCGTTATTATTAGAGAATCATCTTTTTTTAAATCTTTTAAAATTTTAATATCTTTGTTCTTAACTTTTTCTTGATAACTACCAAAATCTGTTAAAATATTCACTACCCTTAGTCTTAACTCATCTACATTATTTATATCTTTTGGAAACTTATGAATCCCTGTTTCAATCTTTGAAATAATTTCCTCTATCGGTACATTTTTAGGATTTAGTCCAAATTTTATACCTCTTTCAAGGATTTCCTTTTGTTCTTTGGTAACTCCTTTTTGCTTAAATTAATCACCCCAGGACCTGGGAAATAATTAGGCTTATACATTGATAGTTTTTTTGTTTTTATTTTTTCCCTTTTTAACTGCAAAAATTTTTGGTTTAGTCTTTCCCTAGATAATCTTAGAACATGTTCAAAAGAATTTTTAAAGATTGATATAATTTGTTGGAAATCATTTGTATTAAGGAAATTACCAAGGCTATGTTTTTAAAAAATCTATTTCTTTTACAACGTGTGATCTCTGGAAACGTTTATCTTTCAGCACATGGTTTAAGTTTAGTAAATTTACCTTTCTCGTGTGCTTTTCTTCATTATATGTATTTAAATGATAATTAAAACGAAACGATTTTGGAATTAGTTTATTTACTTTGCACTTTTCTAAAAACTTTTGTTGTGTAATTATATTGGCATGTTTTTTTGCTAAATTCAAAAATAATAAAATTGAATTGGTCTTTTGCCACCCGTAGGCTAGACGTAAATAATTTCTTAGACCACACTGCTTTTCCATTAAAACAAAAAAAAATTTTTAAACAAGAAAAACGGGTTTTAATTTTCTATAAAGCAGTGAAATACAAAACAATTAATTATGCACAAAAGCTCCGAATATTTCGGCCCCACATCCGGGAGCCTTCCTCAACGGAAAAAAATAAAATAAATAAATAAAATAAAAAAAAACTTAACTTACATCACATTAAAACATACTAAACACATAAAGAGAAAAAAAAAAAACAAAAGAAAAAATATAAATAAATAAGAAACAAAACTCACATATTAAATAAACACTTCCATGCACTGAATGTCTATATGATTCAACTCGCCTCCTCCCAGTATATAAATGGAAATATATTAAATAAACACTTCCATGCACTGAATGTCTATAATGATTCAACTCGCCTCCTCCCAGTATATAAATGAAAATCTATCAAAAATGAAGAATATATTTATACTTAGACCAAAACAATAAAAGGTCAACTAACCCCCCGGCCATAACCCCTAATTAAATTTCACAAGTTCATCAACCAATTTATGGCTCCCGGATGTGGGGCCGAAATATTCGGAGCTTTTGTGCATAATTAATTGTTTTGTATTTCACTGCTTTATAGAAAATTAAAACCCGTTTTTCTTGTTTAAAAATTTTTTTTTGTTTATAGCTGAAAATGACGTTTTAATTTTCTTTCATATTTGCTCAGGAAGGCTGTAGAATAGATTTTCTGATAATAGCGACCTTTGACAACCGGTATCAATAAATGCCAAAATTTTAATAGATTCTCACAATTTTATATCACATATAAATGGAAATAAGACACAGGAGGTTGATTCTGGTATACTCAAATAACGAATTTGTGAATCAGAATAGTTCATAGTTCACAGAAGAAATATTATTTATTGGAGGACTTTGCATAAGGTTCGACTTGGACTCTGGTAAAGTCGAATAATTTAGTCTTTTTGGTTTGCTTTTGGTAGATTTATAGGCGCTGGAGCTAAACAAAATTTTAATTTGTGCCCTATTTCACTACAGCGGATACACGTTGTAGGTTACTTACATTCAGATTGTCTATGTGGACCCTTTCAATTCCAACATTTTATGCGAGCGTTATTTCTACCATAAAAGTATTCCTGAAGTAATTGCCTCTAGTTGATCTTAACATAAAGGATGTTCGGTTTTGTGACATATCATGGGTAATGTTTTGACTGCTGACTGCCGCAGTTAAAACTTCATTAGGACT